>JBBPBX010000367.1:115403-135866 GCA_038048925.1 Garcialebias charrua
TATATATATATATATATAATATATATACTGTATATATACTGTATATACTGCATAGTAACCCATAAAATAAATAAGATAGACATAATTTTAAATAAGTATAATTATAGGAGACACATTACCATCCTTTCAGATTTGTTACTGTCTGCATGTTCCATTTTAAACAAATAATTTATTTGTCAGGGTTGCTCTTTACTGAGCAATTTGGTTTATGTATTTTCAAAGGATGTTCACACCCAGTCATTGGTTTAACTAATGTGTAGAAATGCCCCTGATTTGATCAAAGCATCTTGATCTTATTAGTTCTAATTAATTAAAATAAAAGGCATTCTTTTTTTTACAGATTTTAAATACTTTTGAGGTTAAAATCTTTTATTTAAATATTCCATTTTCTTCACGAAAGATGAAATATTCACATGTACCGGTAATGATTTGAGCAGATAGCCTTATAGTAGAGTGTTTTTTTTGTTTATTCACATTGGTCTAAATTTTAGATATTGTGACAGAAAAACATGTTTTTTCTCTGAAAACCCATAAACCATAAACAAACTACTGTAATGTTTTGTTGTTGTTGTTTTTTGTTTGTTTTTATTTGAAATGTCTTACATGTAGATTTGTCTTGCATTTGTAGATTTATTTTATGTTGCCCTCTTTAAAAAGTTGACTTGAACGAAGAAGAGGGAGAAGATATTTTTAATTATGTTTGAGCCGTTTAAAGCCATCGTGGTCATTGCCAGCCTCTCTTTCATCTGCTGTGGACTCTGGGACGATTCTATCAATAATTCAACGCCACATCACTTTTGCAAGTGGGATCAATGATCACACTCACACTGAAACATTGATGAAGTGTCATCTTTTTATTTCTTTTGACATCCCGCTCTTCTCTCTCTCGTTACAGATTCTGCGGAGAGCGGATAAAAAAGGTACGTTCCCCCGACCTCCATGTCAGTTTCACCAATAAACACCCGCTGTTCGTCCTCTAGTATCACATCAAACCTTGTTTCTCGTGTGTGAAAACAGATATACCTTCTCAATGAAATTCCAATCATGACTCTCTGCTGATAGTCTGTGTCAGTTTCCATGGAAACAGGAAACTGACCATGCCCATCTAGGTTCTGTTTCTGAGCAATAATGGATCAAAACAAATTGGACAATTCAGAGCCGCTCACATCACGGTAGTCCTTAGAGCTGATTACATTTAGGTTAAAGGCATGGTTTATTTGTGTTAACCTGCTATTTTATAAGCAACATGTTCACCAAATGAAGGATGTGCAAAAACTAAATAAATAAAACGGCAGACAAGAGAGCTCAAACACCAAAACATAAAAAACAAGACATGGCAGCAATTCAGTGAATCTCCAGTTTTTAATAAACATGGATTTTTTGTTGTTTCATTAAAGTTTGGTGAGGCTGCGGTTGCTCAGTGGTCAGTGTCCTGGTCTTGTAATTCTGAGGTTGCAGGTTCTAGCCCAGGTTGCATCAGGAAGGGCATGATGGAAAACATTAAGTCAAATATTTCATGCAAGTTTGCTTGCTGTGGCAACCCCTGAACAAGGAGCAGCTGAAAAACAAACTTGCATACTTTATTAATTCCATAAAGTAAATCTGCGTGATCAGATTACAGGCTGTGAAAAAAGTTTTCACCCACTTAAAATATTTTTTTCTGTTTGTACTCTTTTGTCACACTGGTGTTTCACGTTTGAAAGCCATTTTTTCAATTAGACTAAAATAACCAGAGTAAATGCAAACTCATGAATTAAATCAAGAATTAACTATGATTTATTTATTTTTTTTGGCCTAATTGCTATAGCAGACGTGTAGAAGAAATCGTGTAAATAGAGCTGTTGTTCACAAATGGAGAAAATGTGAAACAGTGGTGAACTTTCTCAGTAGAAACCAGCAGACCAACATAACTCCAAAGGATCAATAACTCATCCAGAAGGTCCCAAAAGAACCAGGACCGCATCTCTGCAGGCCTCAGTTGTCTAAGGTCAGAGTTCAATGATAAGAAGAGACTAAAACAGCCTCCATGTCAGAGCTCCAAGGAGAAAATCACTGCGGAGTCAAAAGGACGCAAAGTCCAGACTCATATTTGTATAAATTAATAAGTAAGCAAGCAAGTAACTAAGTAAGTAAGTAAGTTCCAGTAAGGAAGTACCGGCAAGTAAGTAAGTAAGTAAGTGCTGGTAAGTAATAAGTAAATATGTAAGTTAGTAAGTAAGTAAATAAGTAAGAAAGTACTGGTAAGTACCGGTAAGTAAGTAGTACCGTTAAGTAAGTAAGTACCAGTAAGTAAGAATGTAAGTTAATAAGTAAGTAATCTTGCTGAGCCCCAAGGTGTTTTGTAAAATCTTCTGTGGACTGACAAGACAAAAATTGATCTTTTGAAAGGTGTGTGTCCATTTACATCATGGTCAAACATGATGGTGATAGAGTGATGGTCAGGGGAGCTGCTTTGCTGCTTCAGGTCCTGGACAACCTGCTGTAATAAATGCAATCCTGAATTCTGCTCTCTAGCAGATAATCCTGAAGGAGAACATCCGGCCATCAGTTCAACACTTCAGTCCTGAAGCAGTAAGACGAGCCGAAGCTCAGCAGAAACATTTCTCCACAGAAAAACTCGTGTCCAACGCTTGATTGCAGTTTTTCACCTTTTAGGTTTAGGAGGCCTTTATGTTTTCACACAGGGACAGGGTATGGGAGAGCTGTCACCCCTATTAAATGAAATCCTTGTTTAAAACTTGGATTTTATTTTTATTCAGGTTATCTACATCTGATATCAACATTTGTTTGATAATCTAAAATATACTGGTGTGACAAAACAAAAACAGAATAAATCTGTAAGGGGCAAATGCTTTTTCACAGCATAGTTTCTGTTGGTGCACAATTTAATGTGACATTTTGGGGGAACTGTGTGCACCAAGGTGTAGAAATCAGATGACATTGTGGCAAAACATTAAAAAGACTTCAGAGTGAATCTGTGTCTTGTTGGTTACAGAAGCTGCATGTGAACCACCCAACAAACAGTATACATGTATCCTATTGACTCTTCAAACAGACACTCTGTTTGGGGCTTAAAAATCTTGAGAACATGCACGCAGTTTGCAAAACAGACACCTAAAATAAGAGATACCAACAAAGCAGGAGGGAGTCCATCGTGTGCTCGTTGTCCTTTCCCCAAACATTTATAGTCAAATGTATTGATTAGTATCCTTTATGAAATGTTACACAAAGGCAGGTTCTGTGTATTTTTCCTCACAAGAAACTGCACAGAAAAAAAAACCAACAACAACTGGACACTGAAACAGACGTGTTTTATTCTTGTGAGCTCTCGTTTTGGACCGAAAAAATAAAAATATGCGCAGAGACACGTTTACCACCGCGTTGCATCATCTCTGCTTTGTGAGTGCACTGAAACTGCAGTTGTTATTTTTGTATAGTTAGTTTCATTAACTGCATGACAGAATGTGCTGCTGCACACATTGTTCAGCGCTGACGGTGCCCTCACAGATGTGCGGCGAGCGAATGCCCCTCGTGAATGTTGGCTTTTGAATTGCGCTGTGAGAACAGGCCAGATGTTCCCTCTTGTCTTCAGCCTGGAGGACCGACATCCCTTATTTCCTAAACGAACATGAAGGTTAGACCATGGAAGCAGTTTTCTACTCCGGCTCCGTCCGTCTAGAGGAGCTCAGAGATGCCAGCTGTGATTCTGGATCTTCTTCATGTTTGTTGGAAGTCTTGTTCCTTGTGGATTTCCTGTATCTCGTTAAGAATATTTTTACTATACTGTAAATGAATTGAGGTGTTTTATTAATTGTTGAAGTTTTTGAGTCAAGCCAAATCAAGATGGCCGCCAAAATCAACTGACCTTAAAAAACAAAATAAGACAAAAATATCCAACGCAGTCAGTTTGGCAGTCACCTAAAGTTTGGTGTGGTAGTAGCTGAGACTGATCTCCAACACACGTGCTTAGCATTAACTGTGGGAGTCAACCTTGTTAGCAAAATATCCTTTCAACTACTGGACAGATTTTAATAAAATGCTCAAAAAGTAATTATTTGATGTGCATCTACAACTGAGTAAAGTTTGGATTTAATTCTCTAATGCTAACTGTGATAAGAAATGTATTGGAAAAGGCAGTGGAACTATTACATTAAAATATCAGGAACATATTATTTTACACAAGTGCTTATTTTAGGCGGCGTTTTCACCTGTCTTCACCACTTGCTTCTGCCGAGGTCGGACACTTCCTCTCCCACTCCGCTTTGCTGCTTTGTCTGTCTGTGAAACTGCTTGAGCCTTTCTTGCATATTTTCCGAACCATAATTCTGGACATATTTGGCCAGTTGGTCCCTCAACAAAACTGATAACGTTTCTTCAAAGAGAAGACAGGATTTAGGCGAGCCGATCTGCCCTGTTGGCATGCACACAGCTGGATATCTCATCGACTTGAAGACTTCATGAAGTGTCCATCTCTGCTGCCATCTGTGGATTTTAAGGACGCATATTTACTTGGATTTACTATAACTGGTTCCTGTTTTTTGGATTCAGCTGGTTGCTGGTTTTATCTACAATCAAGGAAGTCGTCGGCAGCAAATTGGGACCCGATGACGCTGCTTGCCTTTGTGATGGCTTGGTTTGTGCCTGTGTACCCAGACTCAATTGCCTTGGGCAGAATGGATCAGATCTCAGGGATTTTTACTCCGGCACGTTTCCATCGGTGTGGCCACGTAATTTGGACATTTCAGAACCATTTTGGACCAACACAGACTCAAGGTAGATTTCATTATGTTCTGCCTGTACCCAAAACAAGTGTGTGCTTATCTGAATCTGGCTCCCCCCGGCTAACCTTGAAGGCCACCTTATCTGAATACGCCTGGAGGACATGTAATCTGACGCTCAACCCTGCCTATCGGGGAATTCCACCGTCAACCAGAGTGAACCAGCTGAATAAACATTGTCATTTTGTTTGTTTGTACAGCACTTTGGTTGGCCTTGTCACTGTTTTAAGGGTATTTCAGGACTCTTGGATTCTCATTAGCGTTGACCTTGGCAATTCCCCAACATCCCTCGAGAATGTTTACGGATTTCATCAAAGGGAGCTGGCTGATTATTCCATCCTTATCAGAACTCTTACAGTACCCTCAAGGGCATCTATGGACATTGCTCCATAAGAGATACCAGCCCGGCCTCTGTTTTCCTTGATGAGGATGTGGTCAAGATGGCACTCTGATATTCAACCGACACATTTTCATATATTAAAGGGAGTTGTTTACAAGGAGACATTCTGCTGACAAGGAGCAGGAGCTTCACGTCAGACCTCCACCAACCACATGTTTGTTCTCTAACAGATGATGTTCATGTTAATAAATGGTGTGAAGCTGAGAAGAGTTCCTGGGTGAGCGATTCATCAGTTCACTGGTATCAAACCAAACATCAGGGTTACACAGAGAGAAAAGCCCCTCAGAGACTCTGAGAGGAGAAGAAGAATGTTGAGTCAACACTCACCTCTGAGAGGAGAAGAAGAATGTTGAGTCAACATCACCTCTGAGAGGAGAAGAAGAAGAATGTTGAGTCAACACTCACCTCTGAGAGGAGAAGAAGAAGAATGTTGAGTCATCATCACCTCTGAGAGGAGAAGAAGAAGAATGTTGAGTCATCATCACCTCTGAGAGGAGAAGAAGAAGAATGTTGAGTCATCATCACCTCTGAGAGGAGAAGAAGAAGAATGTTGAGTCATCATCACCTCATTCATCTTTCAGTCCTCGTTCTTCTGCTGTCGACACAAAATGGAGTCAGAACCAAGTGAAGCTCTTTCACTTTCATGTCTCCTCCTCTGTGTTTGTTCAGGAAATCAATGTGCAGTGTGTGTGTGTGTGTGTGTTGCTGCTGCTCTTTCCTCTTCCTCTCTAACAGACAGCTGTGGCAGCTCCGACTCTACACATCTGGATGAGTGGAGTCTGGTACCATGCAGCCTCCAGTCCTCATACTTGTACTCATGACTCCATTACAGTACTGAAGAGCTGTGGTGGAACAAACTGGTTCTCAGACGATCAGGTGTGGACGTCATGAAGTTTATGACAAAGTTTGGAGAAGAGCCAACAAGTGGCAGCAGGTCAACACGTCATCAAGAACAGAACTTCTTCACGTCTCTTTGCCTCGTCTGAGTCTCTGACTCGCTCTGACTTCCTGAAATGAAAAGGTTTGTAGAAAACTCTTCAGGGGCCTTCACCTCGTCCTGCTGCTTTCAGAATCGAACCAGCAGCTGCACACAGGAGGTCAACACTTCTCCAGGAGTCCCACAGGGAATACTCTCTGTGTGTACCATTTCATTCAAAGGTCTGGAACAGAATAAAAGACGAGCTCTCCACTGTCTCCTGACTGTTAGTCCCATGAAGAATGATTATAACACGAGGAAGCATCATGGAAACATTTCACATCGTTCACAACAACAGTAAAGAAGCAGAAAAGTTATAAAGTCTATTTTAATAAAGTCAAATAATAGAGCGTGCTGCATTTATACACATCCCTCAACAAGACCAACGCCACTTTGATGTTTGGTGACGTCATCTCCCCGTCCACTTTGTCCTTAAATGAGGACAAATAATAAAAAATGTCCATAGTTCAGAGACATTTGAAGATAAACGCAGGTGATGATGAGACAGCTGACTGTTTCCTGTTCTTTATAAAACTAAAGTCATAGTTTAATGTTTAAGTACTAACTCATTCACTTCTCAGTATCAGTACTCAGTATCAGCAAGTACCCAAACTGAAGTACTTGTACTCAGTCTGAAATAACTAGTATGGGGACACCTGTACTCTGGATCATCAGTCCATTCAAGTCCCACACAAGGCTCCCATTGTGTGACCCATCCAGATGTTTGACAAACACACACACACAGCTGGAATCAAAGGACTTCCAGAATCCTGAAAGATGAAAACTGATTCTGTCTGTTGCTCCATCAGAACATCTGGAACCTGTTTTGATCATGTGACCACAGCTGGAGGTCAGAAATCCCATTTCTGTGTGTTTCATGTGTTCAACATGAAGAGAAACCATGTTAATGTGTGAACGCTGAGTCAGCATTCACAACATTGTTGGATGTTTTTTATCTTCTGTCACTTTGTTACAATCTGTTTCTGCAGACTTGATGCTGTTTTAGTCGTTCATCATCAAACTGATGATCTCATTCAGAGCTGACGGATGATTTTTGATCTTTGTAACTTTCATCCTTTTTAAATTATTAAACTTTATTTACAAATATTTTCTATAAAGAAAAACATTAAGATCTCTTAAAGCTCCCCTGACATGATCTTTCAACTTTCCAAAAAATGGCACAACATAGTGTAATGATCCTTGAAGAGTCATGTTAAGTGTTCTTGGTCTGTTACTGGTTCTAATGTTTGACATGTCCTGTTTATGACACAAGGGTTGTTGGGAAATAAGATGGGGTGGGGCTAGAGGGAGTTTTGGCGGTTCTGGGGGAGGCTGCCTGAGAGCACCTGTCGTGAAGCTGAGGAGTTATGGCGTGGGTCACGGCCAAACAGTGACTCTGAGTTTACTGGCCCGTTATTTGTGTTCTTTAATAAAGTGTTGGCTGAAGCAGAACGTCTGGTGCTTGAGTGACCGCGACAACGTTACACTGGTGTCAGAAGTGAAACTACGAGCTGCCTCTGAAGCGCGCGGCGGAGCAAACTGCAGGTGGAGACATGTTCGCGGACAAGATTAAACGGGAGGAGCTGGAGATGGAAGCCCGGCTGCATTCGACTGCTCACAGAGTGAGAGACACGGCGCTGCAAATGTCTGCTGAGGCTGGATTCTCACCAGGTTTGGCTAGATACGAGAACTTTCCCCGCCATGACCGCGGTTTCAGCGGAATAGAATCTAATCTTCGTGACGCACCATCACGTGACGTAAACAAAGATGGCGGCGCCCAGTGGCGAGAAGTAGCGGCAAACATAAAAACGCCAAAGTTCAATGGAAAGACGCCATGGGAGGTGTTTATTGCTCAGTTTGAACTGTTAGCTGCAGCTGCTGGCTGGGATGAGGAGAATAAAGCACTGCAATTAGCTTTATGCCTGTGTGAGGATGCAGCTGCCTGTTTACTGCTGCTGAGCAAGGAGGAGAGGAGAGACTATGCTGCTCTGGTTGGGACACTACAGAGACGATTTGGACAGTATAACCAGCCTGTGCTGCTGCGATCAGAGTTTCACAATAGACGCAGACAGCCTGCGGAGCCTCTTCGTATCCTGGCCCATGACATTGAGTGTCTCTGCAGGAGGGCTTATGACAACATGCCACCTGCAGTGCAGGCAGAACTAGCTCGTGATCAGTTCCTGCAGGCTCTCAGTCCCAAAGAGCTCCGAATACAGACTCAGCTGGCACGTCCAGAAACGCTTGGGGCAGCTCTAGAGTTAGCGCTGGAGAGGGAGATGCTGACAGGATCCATTGGTGGAGCTGAGGACGCACCAATAGTGAGAGTACTGTCAGCTCCGGTCGAGCAGCTGGGGAGGACAAGGGGACCACTCAGTACGACGCAGACCGCTGCTCTTCAGTCATCTGCTCCCCAAGTGGACCCACGCCGTCGACCGCAGAGCTGCTGGGGCTGTGGGCAAACGGGCCACCTCATCAGGCAGTGTCCCAGGTTTGCAGCCGTGCCGGGAAACGCCCAAGGGCCCGTGTAGGTGGGAGTACACGGGCCTGTGAGACCAACACCCCCAGCCTAGCACCATCTCCACCAGGCACCATCATTGCTGTGGGCTGGACACAAGTGGGCAACTTTTGTCACATTCCAGTGGTGGTCGCCGGGGTGCCTTGTACAGCACTCCTGGACACAGGATCCAACGCAACACTTGTTCGACCTGACATCATCCCTACTGGAGCTACTGTGCAGGCAACTGATGTGCAGCTTAAGACAGTGACTGGTGACCTGGCCCCCATAAGAGGGAGGGGAGTGTTCCAGTTTAAGGTGGGAGATCTCGCTGTGCCTTATGCTGCCTGGGTGGCAGATGTGCAGGACACATGCATCCTTGGGTTGGACTTTCTACGAGCCATTGGTGGTGTGATTGACCTAGGCAGGGGTGCCCTGATACTGCCTGAGGGGAGGAGCGTGCGGCTCGTTTCCCCCTCGTCATGCCCAGCCCCTGAAGCTGTAGCTGCGTACACCGCAGAGACTTTGGCACTGCCACCAGCTGAGCATCAAACTGAAGAGGAGGAGAGGCTGTCTGCAGTGAGAGAAATCTGGTCCAAGAACTGTGAGGGGCTGACTCAGCAGCAGCAGGAAAACCTATGGCAGGTGCTGTTGGAGTTTAAGGACACTTTTGCTCTTAAAGAGAACGAAGTGGGTCTGACACACTTGGTGGAGCACACCATCGACACTGGGGATGCTCGTCCTATTAAAGTGCGTCCTCGCCGCCTTCCCTTAGCTCTCCAGGAGGTTGCTGACAGAGAACTGGGTGAGATGATTGAGACAGGCATCATAGAGCCATCTGACAGCCCGTGGGCCTCCGCTGTGGTGATGGTACCCAAGAAAAACAGCACAAGGATGCGCTTTTGTGTAGACTACCGACCCCTCAATAAAGTTACAAAAAAGGATTCTTACCCTCTCCCCAGAATAGACGAATCGCTGGATTTGGTAGTAGGTTCATCCTGGTTCTCCACCCTGGACCTGCGAAGTGGATACTGGCAGGTGCCATTGTCACCGGAGTCTAGACCCAAGACAGCCTTCTGCACCAANGTGGTCCTGTTAGCAGTGTGGTCCTGTTAGCAGTGTGGTTCTGTTAGCAGTGTGGTTCTGTTAGCAGTGTGGTCCTGTTAGCAGTGTGGTTCTGTTAGCAGTGTGGTCCTGTTAGCAGTGTGGTTCTGTTAGCAGTGTGGTCCTGTTAGCAGTGTGGTTCTGTTAGCAGTGTGGTCCTGTTAGCAGTGTGGTTCTGTTAGCAGTGTGGTCCTGTTAGCAGTGTGGTTCTGTTAGCAGTGTGGTCCTGTTAGCAGTGTGGTTCTGTTAGCAGTGTGGTCCTGTTAGCAGTGTGGTTCTGTTAGCAGTGTGGTCCTGTTAGCAGTGTGGTTCTGTTAGCAGTGTGGTTCTGTTAGCAGTGTGGTTCTGTTAGCAGTGTGGTCCTGTTAGCAGTGTGGTTCTGTTAGCAGTGTGGTCCTGTTAGCAGTGTGGTTCTGTTAGCAGTGTGGTCCTGTTAGCAGTGTGGTCCTGTTAGCAGTGTGGTTCTGTTAGCAGTGTGGTTCTGTTAGCAGTGTGGTCCTGTTAGCAGTGTGGTCCTGTTAGCAGTGTGGTCCTGTTAGCAGTGTGGTTCTGTTAGCAGTGTGGTCCTGTTAGCAGTGTGGTTCTGATAGCAGTGTGGTTCTGTTAGCAACATGGTCCTATTAGTATAGTGGATCTGTTGGCAGTGAGGTTCTGTTAGCAACATGGTCCTGTTAGCAGCATGTTACCGTTAGAGCGTGGTTCTGTTAGCAGTGTGGTTCTGTTAGCAACATGGTCATATTAGTATAGTGGATCTGTTGGCAGTGAGGTTCTGTTAGCAACATGGTCCTGTTAGCAGTGTGGTCCTGTTAGCACTGCAGCATGGTCCTATTAGCAGAGTGGTTCTCTTGGCAGTTCGGTTAGCAACATGGTCCTGTTAGCAGCATGGTACTGTTAGCTGTGGTTCTGTTGGCAGTGAAATTCTCTTAGCAACATGGTCCTGTTATCAGCACAGCACTGTTAGAAGTGTGGTTCTGTTATTAGCCTGGTCCTATTAGCAGAGTGGTTCTTTTGGCACTTGGCAGTGAGGTTCCCTTAGCAATATGGTCCTGTTAGCAGCATAGCACTGTTAGCTGTGTGCGTCTGTTATCAGCTTGGTTCTATTAGCAGAGTGGTTCTGTTGGCACTTGCAGTGAGGTTCCCTTAAATATGGTCATGTTAGCAGCATGGTCATGTTAGCAGCATGGTCATGTTAGCAGCATGGTCATGTTAGCAGCATGGCACTGTTATTAGTATGGCTCTATTTAGCACTGCAGCATGGTCATGTTAGCAGAGTGGTTCTCTTGGCAGTTCGGTTCTCTAAGCAACATGGTCTCAACATGGTCCCAACATGGTCCTGTTAGCAGTGTGGTTCTGTTGGAAGCGAGGTTCTCTTAGCAACATGGTCCCGTTAGCACTTCACGCCCATGCATTGACCAAATGCACGTTTTCCCACATGCACGTGACTGCACACCTATGCATTTATCACATGAGCTCCAGGAGACACTTCACAAACTTTAATCGTGCAAACCATTGCACGATTACAACTGGTTCAGAACGCAGCTGCCCGATTTTTAACCAGCACACGCAAAAGAGAGCACATTACACCAGTCTTGGCCTCCCTTCACTGGCTACCGGTTCATCTTCGAATCCAATTCAAAATTCTCATGTATGTCTACAAATCGCTGAACAGTCTCGCCCCCGCCTATCTCTCGGATCTGATACACCCATATGTCCCTCCACGTGCTTTGAGGTCAGAGGATCAGGTACTCTTAATAGTTCCAGAAACTCGCCTTAAGCGCAGGGGTGACAGGGCGTTCTCTGTAGCAGGCCCAAGACTCTGGAACGAGTTACCGCTGCTCATCAAACAGGCCCCCTCCCTCTCGGTTTTCAAATCCCGGTTAAAAACTCACTACTACTCCATTGCTTTCAATGCCAGCTGATTTGTATTGGATCGTTTGATTTATGATCTGCAATGTTTTTATGTTTTTCGTGTTGTACTTCATTGTCTGTGTTGCCTGTTGCGTGTTTGTTTGTCCAGCACTTTGGTGTGGACTTGTTCCTGTTTAAAGTGCTTTATAAATAAAATGGTATGGTATGGTATGGTAACTTTATACTGTAGTTAATTTCAGCTGTTTTTCTGCAGGGTCATCTGCAATAAATGTTCACACTGCCTTTTTGCAGTAAATGCAATTCCTCTAGTTTTAAAATTACATTTTAAAAAATCTAGATGGTTTGTGCATCTTAAATTCTGACAGATTTATGGTGCATTTGGTTCAACATTTGCCATGAAGAAGAAGAAAATGCATAAAATGAGCTCAAGTTTAAGCAGTTTAGTGATTAAGCTATGGGTGAGCTCTCAGACTGTTCCTGCCTCAGACCTCCCATTAGTCAGATTTCCTCTACAGAACCAAAAAGAACAAACCGGGTTATACTCATAATAATCTGAGCCAAACAATGTCCAAGCTGAATTAAATGCACTGTTCCAGCTTTACCAAGTAAACCGGCCTTTAATGGGAACAAAAGATCGTTTTAAAGTCACTGCAGATCTGACTGACACAAGAGGAGAATAAAGATGAAGGTGGAAAAGAAGGACTAAAGCAATTACAGAATAGAGATGACAGACGAGGACAGAAGATAGAGAGGTGACAAACTCAATCTTTAAGAGGAGCTTCTTTCCTTCCACAGAGTTTCATTTTTCTGCGTCTCATCAGGCACATTATGACACATGCTGTGATGCTCAGCTCAGCCCTCAGATCAGAAGTCGACACATCTCACCGCGGACACCGCGTGGGAGGCAAAGCATTCATTTGTCAGCTGTAGTAGTAAGTGACAAACGTAGACGAGCAACAAAGACAAATGGTCAAGCTCTGGTTTAGAAAGAGTTAAAATAAGCGCACAAATGTGTGATTGCTAAAAGAGCAAAATATAAAAACTTTCATAGTGGTTCATGTAATGTTTTAAACCTTTACATGAGGCTTTCACAGTGATCCACTTTGAAAGATCTGAATTTATCCAACAGTTGTGTAAAAACAAAAATCTATACTGTACAGTATATTTAAATTTCTGGGCTGGGCGAAACCCCCCCAGTGTTTTCCAATTCAAACAATGCGTCTGCTTTGAGAGACAGGTGGAAAATATGTTTTAAAATTGACCTGGAAAAGGCCAGAATTGAAATGAAACAGCAGAAAGGAGGTTTTGTCTTTCAGAAATAAAATGACTCGCTTCACTCTGAACCTTCAGAAGTCTTCAGACGTCTCACGCAGAAAAAATAGGACCCTAAACGCTCTCTTATTCCGCCTCGTGAACCACTTCACAGTTCCCTCTGTGACAGGTATTTGACCTCATCTGAAAGAAAATTACTCTGCACATTCTGCACAGAACTGCCAATAACAAATAAACTAGAGAAATTGCATTTCCTGTGAAAATGCAGTGTGAAACAGCTGAAATTAGATAAGAGATGCTGAAATGTCACTGAAATGGAAGAACAAGCCTAAGTTAGCAGAAGAAAGCAGAAAGAACATGGATTTGCTGAATTAAATGAGCCCAAAAATGAGAAAATTTGCTAAAAAGCTGAAATTAGCTAAAAAATAGCTGAAAAGTTGAAAGGGCAGAAAGAATTTAAACTACCAGAAGGAAGTGGAAGGAGCTGAAATGAGTAAAAATAAATGTGAAATTAGCTGAAAAGGCTAAATTTAGCACAAAACCAGCTAAATAGTAGCTGAAATAGCAGAAAAAGCCAAAGTTAGGAGAAATAAGCTGAAAGGAGCATAGCAAGCTGATGCTAGTAGAAAGAAGTTAATTAGGCTGAAAGTAGCAGAAATTACCGTATTTTTTTAAGTATAGGTCGCACCCAAGTATAGGTCGCACCATCCAATTATTGCCAAAGAATTGGAAAAATCCATATATACATATATAGGTCGCACCTGAGCGTAGGTCGCACCTACGTCAGAATATGGACCGTGTTTAGCTCTGCTGCAAATGTCTCTTCCACAGGAGCGCACAGCAAGGCTTTTAAGAAGATTAACACTTAAAAACAATTAATTGTTTAATAAAAAATTATAGCAAATATGTGTCTGAGCTGAACTTTTCTTTAATAAATTAATAATTTTAGAAGTGAGAGGCAGTCTCAGAAGGATCAACCCTCATAAAGCGACCGGACCGGACAACATTCCAGGGAAAGTTCTGAAGGAATGTGCGGACCAGCTCTGTGAGGTGCTGGCTGACATCTTCACCACCTCACTTGCACTGGAGTCAGTTCCCACCTGCCTGAAGACCGCGACCATCATCCCAGTTCCAAAGAGCTCCACAGTGACTGGTCTGAATGACTATAGACCGGTGGCCCTCACCCCGATAGTCGCTAAATGTTTTGAGAAACTGGTCATGTCCCACATCAAGACAACCGTCAACATCAACGAGGACCCTCATCAGTATGCATACCGCGAGAACCGATCAACAGAGGACGCCATCTCCTCTGTGGTCCACACTGCTCTCACCCACCTGGATCAGAAGGACTCATACGTGCGTATGCTCTTTGTGGACTTCACATCTGCCTTCAACACCATGATCCCCCAAACTCTGATGGACAAACTATCCACACTTGGACTAAGCCCCTCTATTTGTAACTGGGTACTAGACTTCTTAACAAACAGACCACAGTCCGTGAAGATCCACAACTTCTCCTCCTCCACCATTACCCTCAGCACTGGCTCTCCTCAAGGATGTGTGCTGAGCCCTCTTCTGTTCACTCTGCTCACATATGATTGTACAGCCACACATCCAGGCTGTCATATTGTTAAGTTTGCAGATGATACAGTGTGGTGGGATGCATCACAAACAATGATGAGTCCAGCTACAGACAGGAGGTGGAACACCTGGAGAGCTGGTGCAAAGAGAATAACCTTCACATGAATGTGAAGAAGACAAAGGAGATGATTGTGGACTTCAGAAGGAACAAACACACCCACACCCCACTGAACATAAGTGGATCTGCAGTGGAAGTGGTCTCCAGCTACAAATACTTGGGTGTACACATGAATGATAACCTCAGCTGGAGCAACAACACCACCAGCCTGATCAAGAAAGGTCATCAGAGACTCTACTTCCTCAGACGGCTGAGACGAGCTGGTCTGAGCAGCCCAGTTCTCACCTCCTTCTACAGGTGTGCAGTGGAGAGCATCCTGTGCTCCAGCATCAACGTGTGGCATGGAGGCTGCACAGCTGCAGAAAGAAAAGCTCTACAGAGAGTGGTGAAGGCTGCACAGAAGTCTGTTGGAGTCAGTCTCCCCACCATCACAGACATTTACACCTCCAGATGCAGGAAAAGAGCCACCTGCATCATGAAAGACCTCACTCACCCAGCACACTCACTCTTTGCCCCACTCCCCTCAGGACGGAGGTTGAGGAGCATCAAATGTAGAACCACTAGACTGAGGAACAGCTTCTACCCTGAGGCTGTTAGACTCATGAATAAATAATCAACACGAATAATCACTGCAAAATATCACATCATGCTGATGCTGATCTGTTTTCTTGTTGCTGTGTTCATCTGTGACCATCTGCTCATACAGACTCATGTTCGTGCTGCTGTTTATAATGATGTCTTTCTATTACATTAGGCCTTAGTGTATTACTAGTTGATGTTTTTTTTTTCTTCTTAGTTAATCCTAGATGTTATTACTGTTTTTCTCTTGCATTTGTTGTTGGATGTGTAATAATCTGTAGGCCGTTTGTGTAATTAAACACTTACGAGGTCAGTTTACTGACTTACCTATAGATTGGATGCGCAGGTCTGAACAGAGTTTATCTGCACAAACCTTCCACCAATTCGCGAGTTCACCCTTTTTCCGGTATTAAATTGCTTTAACTGTGACTAGGAAAAATTGTAATTTCACGAGAGACTTCAACTTATGTTGGTCCACCAGAAAATAGACCATTTATTGAAATAATCATAAAATTACGATAAACATTTGTATCGATATTAGCTCTTATTTACTAAACTACGTTGACAAGAATTCAAATTAAAACAAACAGACAGTTAGAAGCTTTCTGTTGGCACATTACTTAGTTTCACTGTGTTAAGAAAAGGAAGAAATAGACTGAAAGATAAAAGATTGAAAGCTAAGTCAACCGAAGTTGATTATTTTGAAATGTACAGGGTGGCAACCTTCCCCGAACAGGTCCGGCTGTACTTCCGAGCGTTCAGCATACAAACAAAGCCTCTTTACCTGGTGACAATATGTCCCCTGAAGATAAGGGCTGAGAAGTTTGTGGACACTACCGGACTGTGTGGTCCAGCTCACGTCCAGTCGACTTCATGCGTGTACGGCTGATGAAGACGAACGGGAGCACGCTTTCACCGGCAGGAACAGGCCCAATCGCACTGACTTATTTTCAAAATAAAACTTCAGAAAACAAATTCTTCCAGAAATGAGTGAATGAGTTACAGTAGGCTTTACTGTGACTCCAGCTGAGACGTGGGTCTAATTGGCATAATGACCGGGACGTTTCCAGCTTTTCCAGAGGAGGAAACCAGTTGTTAGAAAGTTCTCCCCTTCGACTCTAAAGTTTAAAACGGAAGTCGATCTTTATATGGGAGGCGGGGTCTCCCCCACCTCCTCAATAACTATTGGCTGGTTTAACAAAATAAGAGATGGATTTTTCATCTCATAGGCAGAAGGTCTCTGAAGGACAACAGGAAAACTGTTTACATAAGCGGCCAGATGGACTGGCCTGTGAACACAGAGAATATTATGGCTAACTTCACAGACAAAACAGAGAAGGAAGTTGCAAGTTAAAAGTTTACCCTGAACTGTGCCATAATATTAAAACCTGCTTGTTCTGCAGAAATAAACCAGCAGAAGGGTCAAACTCATGCAAGTAACCGATCATCATTAGATGACAAAAAGTATACTGTAGATCAATTCTGAATTAACACGCAATAAAAAGAAAGTTCAATCTGATTAATTGGTGTCCATTAAAGGTTCAGTATGCAGTTTCTGTAGAACTGCAGCAGTTAGAAATATTTTCAACAGGCAAAGCATTCTGATCCCTCCCCCTCAGAGCCATATGTGGCTCTGCCCCCTTGTGGTCTGTTGAATTTCAAATTCAAGCTCTGTTTTTATTGGCTGATTCAAATTCAAGCTCTGTTTTTATTGGCTGGTTACAAACTCTGTTTTTATTGGCTGGAAAATGGCGGGTCACCTTTTCTTTTTAGAAATGCTTATTTACCACCTGGAGAAGCAAGGGGACAATATTTTTTTTATTTTTTTTCAGAGATTACCTGGCTAACATCAGTCTGTCAGGAGGTAGTGACAGAGTGAAGAAATATGTTCATAAAAAAAGCTACATACTGCAGCTTTAATTCAAAATAATTGTAACCAAAATGGTGTCCACTTGTCTCCTTGAGAGCTTCAAGAAGGTGTAACACAGAGTTTCAGAGAGATGTGGAGAGGTTTAACTCCAATACGGACATGAGGGTCCTATATCTCTACAGATGTAACTGGGACCCTGTGTACATAATGTCGTTTTCATCACATGTACCACATGCGGTGCAAATGACAATAAAGACTCTCTGACTCTCTCTGACTCTCTCTAATTTTAGCAGGATAAACACCTAAAAAAATATATTTGTTAGCTGACATTATTGTAAGAGTGTGTCTCAGTTTAATTTTTGTTAATAAATGATTACAAATCAGCTTATTTTATAAAAAGCCATATATAGGTCGCACCTGAGTATAGGTCGCAGGCCATGAAAAAATGATAAAAAGGTGCGACCTATACTCCGAAAAATACAGTACCACAAAAACTTGAATTTATCTGAGAACAGCTGAAATTAGCTAAGAAATTCTAAAAAGTTAGCCAAAAAGGTAGAACAAGCTTAAATTAGCAGAAGTGGAGAGAGCACAATTTTTCCATATTAGACTGAAAGAAGCAGAAATTAGCACAAAAAAAGAGGAAATTATCTGGAAAAAAGTGAAATTAGCAAAGAAAAAACAGCTGATAAGTAATTTAAAAAGCAGAAAGAAGCTTAAACTATCAGAAGGAAGTAAAGAGAGCACATTTTAGCTGAACTAGGCTGAAAAATGTTGAAACAAGTGCAAAAAATGTTGAATTATCTGAAAAAGCTAAAGTTAGCATAAAACAGCTAAAGTCGCTGAAATATCAGAAAAAGCTGAAACTTTCAGAAATAAGCTGGAAGGAGCGGGAACAAGTTGGAAGAAGTACAAAAATGTTGTAGCTAGTAGAAAGAATCAGAAAGGAGCACAAAACAGCTAAAATAACAGCTGAAATTAGCTGAAAAAAAAACTGTTTAAATTTGCACAAAGAAGCTGAAAGAAGCTGAACCAGAACAAAATGTGAAACTTGCAGTAAAACGTTGTAAACAGATCTAAAGATTTGACGGATGTAAATTCAATTCATTTTTTCTGAGGGGAAAAAAAGTGCGGAAAAGGCTAAATATTTCAAAAAGCTAAAGTTGCACCAATACCAAAAGTTGTAGCATCCTTCTCCTGGGCGAGCTGAGCACAAAAATTGTGGAACGAGAAAGATGCCGAAAAACGAACAGAAGAAAAATGGATCACCGTTGTGTGAATGCTTCATAAACATTCACACAACAAAAGGATCACTACCAGGATGAAACCAAGATTTCACACTTCTGTTGTCTTCTCATGCCTTTTCCTGGAATCACAAAACGTAAAAAACATATGTGATGTCACAAATACATCTTTGAACATAGAGATGGATCATAGCCTAAAATAAGAATAACTGTGCAATCCACCATGTTTTCTGGCTATAATTGGAGCAAAGAGGCAAACAGATGCTGCATTAGTCACAGGCTAAAGCTTGATCTCTGCTGAACTATATGTATTTCAGTGGGGGGGTCTCTGGCTGTGGATGTGGGAGGATCTGTGTGTGTTTAGACTCACAAGGTGTCTTAGAGGAGGGTTTTTGCTCTGATGACTGCAAGCTAATTTATGTGCATGTATGATAAATTCATGCACATGTGCGTGGGCACGACAGGAGGTGGATCGAAATCAAAGGCAGATTTATTTACAGCGCGGACCTGATTAGTGTCACTGTGGATTTTATTTGGGTTAGACATTTGTGCCAAAGGCTATTAGTCCTGAAAATAATTTTAAAAAGCGGCTTGATGCTGACATGCACACTAACATAACAAGTAAACTCCAAAATAAATGTGATCATGATTAGTTTAAAATTAAAAGATTAGCGTTCATTAAATATTGCCTGAACTTCCACTAAGAGCATCTTTTGTTGAGAAATGACATTTTAGTGAAACCTTGAAAACATTGTGCAATACTGTGAAGCACCGTTAGCACTTAGAGTATGTGTTGCGAATTACTTTCAGCTACTACCACACCAAATTTTAGCTCCTTACTTACTTAGACTTAGATCCTCCCGCACTCAAGAGCGCATTGGGCGGCAAGCTGTTTCCATTGATCGGCGTGCTCGGGTCGAAGCCTTGTACTTTCAGGTCTTTCTCAAAGGATCGTCTCCACGTCAGTTTGGGTCTGCCTCTCTTTCTGTTTCCTTGTGGTTTCCAGTTGAAGGCAATCTTGGGTAGTCTCTGTGCTTCCATTCTCAGTACGCAAACTTGAGCTTCCTTAGCTTGATTGTTTGGCTCATGGGTATGGTATGTGTCCTGCGATAGACTTCTGCATTTCATTGTAATCCGATCTAGGTATGTAATCTTCAGTATCTTTCGCAAGCATCTTTGTTGGAATGCATCCAATTTCTTGGCCATCTTTACTGACATCTTCCACGTCTCACTGGCATACAAGGCTGTGGGGATAACCACTGCTTGCAGCAGTCTGACCTTAAGATTTGTGGATATGGATTTACTTGCCCATATTGATTGCATTCTTCTGAGTGTTGACACTGCCTTACCGATGCGGGTGGTGGTAATCTGCATCTACGTTGCCATCGTCCGTTATGACACTTCCAAGGTAGACAAATTTATGTACCTTCTCAGCCGATGATTGATCTCTTGTTATCTGTATGTTTGGTTCTGTGTGCCCAACCTGCATAACCTTTGTTTTCCCTACGTTTATTTTCAAACCAATCCTTTTAGCATTTTCTTGTAGGGCTTGTGTCATATCTTGAAGCACTGTTTGAGTGTCTGCCAGTAGGACTGTATCATCTGCAAAGTCTATATCCGTTAAGTTCTCATTTGTCGCCCATTTTATTCCAAAATTTGGTTTGCGCATGGCTATTCTTCTCATTACCGGTACATAGTCTATGGTGAGGAGGAACAAGAATGGAGATACAGTAGTGGGCTTGGGACAGGCTTTGGCGGAGTTATTTTAGCTCCACGTCTGTCAAATTCACTGAGTTATTTTCTGGTGTATAGGTCGCACCTGTGTATAGGTCGCATTGTCCAATTATCACCAATAGATTGGAAAAATCCCTAGATAGGTCGCACTGGTGTATAGGTCGCACCTACGTTTAGCTCTGCTGCAAATGTCTGCCACAGGAGCGCACAGCAAGGCTTTTAAGAAGATTAACACTTAAAAACAATTATTTGTTTGATAAAAATTATAGCAAATATATGTCTGAGCTGAACTTTTCCTTAATAAATGAACGTAATTGTGAAATGAGCTGGATTTAAAAATTTGTTTCACCGAAAGTGATAACAAGCCATATATAGGTCGCACCTGAGTATAGGTCGCAGGCCTTGAAAAAACCATAAAAAGGTGCGACCTATACACCGGAAAAT
>JBBPBX010000368.1:18352-31357 GCA_038048925.1 Garcialebias charrua
CCTATTGGGCCTTTTTGGCCTGTGGGACCCCGGAAGCAGCAGATAGGTACCGGCAGTCCAAGCGGCATGCGGCTCGGGTGGTTGCTGAGGCAAAAACTCGGGCGTGGGAGGAGTTCGGAGAGGCCATGGAGAATGACTTCCGTACGGCTTCGAGGCGATTCTGGTCCACCATCCGGCGTCTCAGGGGGGGAAAGCGGTACGCGACCAACACCATTTATGGTGGGGATGGCGTGCTGTTGACCTCAACTCGGGATGTTGTGAGTCGGTGGGCGGAATACTTCGAAGACCTCCTCAATCCTACTGGCACGTCTTCCACTGAGGAAGCGGAGCCTGGGGACTTTGGTCGGGCTCTCCAATCTCTGGTGCTGAGGTCGCCGAGGTGGTTAAAAAGCTCCGCGGTGGCAAGGCTCCGGGGGTGGATGAGATTCGTCCTGAGTTCCTTAGGGCTCTGGATGTTGTGGGGTTGTGTTGGCTTACGCGACTCTGCAATATCGCGTGGACATCGGGGGCAGTTCCCTTGGATTGGCAGACTGGGGTGGTGGTTCCCCTATTCAAAAAGGGGGACCGTAGGGTGTGTTCCAACTATAGGGGGATCACACTCTTAAGCCTCCCTGGTAAGGTCTATTCAGGGGTTCTGGAGAGGAGGGTCCGTCGGATAGTCGAACCTCGGATTCAGGAGGAGCAGTGTGGTTTTCGTCCTGGTCGTGGAACACTGGACCAGCTCTACACCCTCAACAGGGTCCTGGAGGGTGCGTGGGAGTTTGCCCAACCAGTTTACATGTGCTTTGTGGACTTGGAAAGGCATTCGACCGCGTCCCTCGGGGGGTTCTGTGGGGGGTACTCCGGGAGTATGGGGTACCAGGCCCATTGATATGGGCTGTTAGGTCCCTGTACGACCGGTGTCAGAGCTTGGTCCGCATTGCCGGTAGTAAGTCAGGCTCGTTTCCAGTGAGAGTTGGACTCCGCCAAGGTTGCCCTTTGTCACCGATTCTGTTCATAACTTTTATGGACAGAATTTCTAGGCGCAGCCAAGGTGTTGAGAGGATCCGTTTTGGTGGCCTTAGAATCGCTTCTCTGTTTTTTGCAGATGATGTGGTCCTATTGGCTTCATCAGCTCGTGATCTACAGCTTTCGCTGGAGCGGTTTGCAGCTGAATGTGATGCGGCCGGGATGAGGATCAGTTCCTCCAAATCCGAGGCCATGGTCTTGAGCCGGAAAAGGGTAGCGTGCCCTCTCCGGGTCGGGGAGGAGGTCCTTACCCAAGTGGAGGAGTTTAAGTATCTCGGGATCTTGTTCACGAATGAGGGAAAACTGGAGCGTGAGATCGATAGGCGGATAGGTGCAGCGTCCGCAGTGAAGCGGGCGCTGTACCGGTCTGTCGTGGTGAAGAGAGAGCTGAGTCAAAAGGCAAAGCTCTCAATTTACCGATCGATCTACGTTCCCACCCTCATCTATGGTCATGAGCTTTGGGTTATGACCGAAAGAACAAGATCTCGGATACAAGCGGCTGAAATGAGTTTTCTCCGCAGGGTGGCTGGACTCTCCCTTAGAGATAGGGTGAGAAGCTCAGTCATCCGGGAGGGACTCGGAGTAGAGCCGCTGCTTCTCCACATCGAGAGGAGCCAGTTGAGGTGGCTCGGGCATCTGGTTAGGATGCCTCCTGGACGCCTCCCTGGTGAGGTGTTCCGGGCATGTCCCACCGGGAGGAGACCCAGAGGAAGACCCAGGATACGCTGGAGGGACTATGTTTCTCGGCTGGCCTGGGAACGCCTTGGGATTCCCCCAGAGGAGCTGCTCCAAGTGGCTGGGGAGAGGGAAGTCTGGGCCTCCCTACTTAGGCTGCTACCCCCGCGACCCGACCCCGGATAAGCGGAAGAAAATGGATGGATGGATGGATATTTTAAAATGAATAAATTTAATAAATAAAATAAAAGATGAAAAAAGTCCTGTTGAGCTTCAGATGGAGCGCTGGACCTTTGACCACGCGTGTTTGCTCACAGGTCCACGTGGGCGAGCTACCAGTTCTCAAGATTCACAGATGGGTCTGGAAGTCTGATTCTGCTCCGGTTTGGGGGGCATTCAGTGCGGCTTCTCTGCATCCGCTGGGCAACAATCAGATCTAAACTTTACCTCTGGTTCAAGCTGGGTTTATACTAGCGTCTCATGTCTTTTACCCCCCGTTGAGTGAACCCAGCGCTGACGTTCGGCAGAAGGAAACAGGGCTTCGGGGCGGGGCCCTGTTGCCTTCTGGGAAATGTGGTAGTTATGAGCTGAAATATAGTGTAGGCTTACAGAGAGAAAACTACAAAATGGCGGCGCCTGTCCGAAGTATTTTTAATATTTTTTTAACTTTGTAATTTGTAGGGGCAGCCGTGGCGTGTGGTACTGGCAGTTGTCCCCCGATCGGAAGGTTGGAGGTTCGAATCCCAAGTTCCCACACCATGTGTCGTTGTGTCCCTGGGCAAGACACTTAACCCCGAGTTGCTCCCGGTAGGACTGGCTGGCGCGTGGCGCCTTGCATGGCAGACTACCGCTACCGGTGTATGAATATGTGTATGAATGGGTGGATGGCTGGTCTGTAAAGTGCTTTGGGGCCCCTCATAGGGGGCTGGAAGGCGCTGTATAAGTAAGCTCCATTTACCATTTACAAAAGTCGAACCGTAGGGACTACTGTAGTCTTCCTGGTTGGGGCCTTGTTTTTCTGTGAGGCAGTATTTGTAGAGACAATTTCCTTTATTCAGTTAAAACTCACCCCTCTGTCCTTACTGTATATGTGCCAGAATTGCGCCGCTCAGGGTGGCTGCATGTTGGAGCAGCTCTGTTACATTCATTCTGAGATATTGCTTTTGGTAACTTTAATTCCTGTTTTTCTGGATGTAAATTGCTGTTTTTGTTGTTTGTTTCCTTTGGTAAGTAAGTAAGTAAATTTTATTTATATAGCACTTTTCATAGATAAAATCACAAAGTGCTGTACAAAATACAAAATAAAAGATTAAAATAGACAAAAGAAATATGGTAATGACAGCTGATTAATCAAAACGATAAAAACAGCTGATAAAACAAGAACAGTTGATAAAAACACTAAATAAAAACATTTAACTAAAAGCTTGTCTGAATAAAAGTGTCTTAAGCAGCGTTTTCAAGGAATCAATAGAGACGGTCACACGAAGAGACAGGGGCAGGGCATTCCACAGCCGGGGCGCTACGGCCTGAAAGGAAAGGTCACCCGAGTTTTAAACCGAGCCGGCCCCCAGAACAATACCAGAGAGCATTTAGATTTTTTTTCATATGTGTATTTGTATTTTATAATAAAGTTGGACTTTTGCAATAAAATGTTCCTTAGTTATGAACTATTTTGAACTACTGTATTGTTCCACATTTAATTTATTATGTCAGCGTTTGGGGAAAAACGCGGACACATCCAAAACGTGACATTCTGTTCCACCCTTCTGCGGTCTGTGCCCCTATCTGGCAACCCCCAGAAAAAAAATCCTAAACCCGCCCCTCTCAAAGACAGAACGGAATAATGGCGAAAAGATTAGGTAAGAGAAAATTTGATTCAGAATGCAGGGCATTTAAAGGTTCACTATGTAATTTCTGGAGAACGCTGGGACGTAGAAAAATTTTCAGCAGGTAAAAGCATTCTGCTCCCTCCTCCTCAGAGCCATATATGGCTCTGAGGGGGAGCCACAGTCCGTTCTCTGTTGAACTTGATTTCTGCAGCTCCGCCTCCTGCTGAATGTCCGCTCGGAGCCGCTTCAATATTCTGTGATTATATGTTAATAAAACGTTTTGAAAAATATAATAAAACCATGAAGCACTGGTCCAACAACACAAAAACCAGCAGAAATCAGCAGAGCTTCACGAAGCCACGTTGGACATGATTTAATTCGCTCGTGACTTCCTCATTTCTGTCAGTGCAGGTCTGGAATGTCTGGAATGCTCCGCCCCCACTACATGTCCTGTCTCTGCGCTGCGAAGTTCTGTGATTATATGTTAATAAAACGTTCTAAAAAATATAATAAAACCATGAATCACTGGTCCAACAACACAAAAACACCCTGAAATCAGCAGAGCTTCACCAGCCACTTTGGACATGAGTTTTTTTCCGCTCGTGACAAATCCATTTCCTCATTCCTGTCAGTGAAGGATGAAGCGATCACTTGACTTTTGGCAAAAAAACAAAAGAAAAGTCCAGCTCTGGGATGAAGAAGGGATATTTAATACATTTGTGTCACATACAAAACAGTCCTGCATCGCTTTGCAATCCTTTGAATGAGAACGTGCGCGGCGCTGGGGCTGGGACAGGCGGGGGCGTGGGTTGGGGCGTGACAAACAACTCTGTTTTTATTGGCTGGTCATTGTCCGGGTCACTCTGTGTTTTTAGTGTTTTTATAAATGCTGATAGAGAAGCAAGGGGACTATAGTTTTTTTCAGAGATTACTTTGTCTAACATCAGTCTGTCAGTAGATAGTGACAGAGTGAAGAAATATGTTAAAAATATATTGTTAGAAAAGTTACAGACTGCAGTACAAAGTTACATAGTGCATCTTTAAGCTGCAGTGGGCAAATGATTATTTTTTTGTTCAATGCAAAAAAAGGCTGTCTGTCTCATCTGTAAAGAGGCGGTGGCGGTATGTAAAGAAAACAATCTGCGGCGACACTATGAATCCCGTTACAAAGACAAGTATGATAGACAGAGAGGGTTATTTGGTTATTATTTATTTAATAAATAGTGTGTTTATTTCCTGGATATTTTTTCTGTGAAGAACCCAGAGAGGGTTATTTGGTTATTATTTATTTTATTAATAGTGTTATTATTTATTTTATTAATAGTGTTATTATTTATCTCCTGACTTTTGTTCTGTGAAGAACCCAGAGAGGGTTATTTGATTGTGCTTTCTGGAAAACAATACATTTTTACATTTAGGCACTCCTGCAATCGTCACACTTCTTCCTGTTACAAACTGACTCCGGCCCCCCACCAGAGAAGGGAAAAGTTATGTGGCCCTCACAGGAAAAAGTTTGGGGACCCCTGGTCTAAGCTATAGCAGCAGAGCGATAGGGGATAGCTCAGGAAACCCAAGACAACTGTAATTATAGGATATTTCAAAAAGGAAAGTCTTAAAAGTAGACAAAGTGTCAGCGTCACATACAAAATCTAGAAGTTGGTTCCACAATGGAAGAGCCTGACAAGTGAAACTAAACCATGGACGTTGTGGATAAGGTGAGGGATGTCCTCATGGAGACTGATGAAACAATGGTCTCTTTTGATGTCACATTGTGGTGGACCACTAGGGGGCTCTACTCACACCCAGTGGACCGAATGTGTTACAGGATGCTTTTATTGTGAAAGGTCCAGAGGACCGGATGTTGTGTTGGTATATAAGGCGGTGTTGGGTGGTTTTCCCGCCAGTTGAGTAGGAGTTGATTAAAAGTGAAGAACTACATCCCGTCTCCTGTGTCGTCTCTTCACCACCTCCTACACTGGTGACCTACGTGAACTGAATATGACGACATCTGAAGGTCCAGCCAGCTCTCCTCAGCTGTCCGCGGTTGTGGAACCCCCACCGGCGGCCCCGCTCGCTTTTGCGGTGGCCGTTAAAATCCCGGACTTCTGGCTGCACGCACCTCGGTCGTGGTTCGCCCACGTCGAATCACAGTTCGCTCTTCGCGGGATCTCTGCAGACGACACCAAATACCACCATGTGGTCGCTTCACTGGACCCATTGTCCACCCAGCGGGTAATGAGCCTGCTCGAAGACCCTCCTGCACAGGGAAAATACGACGCCCTCAAGGAGCTCCTTCTGCAGCGTTACACGCTCTCAGACGCGGAGCGCGCCGAGAAACTGTTTTCCCTCTCTGATTTGGGCGACGGCACAGCTCTCGAGCTCATGGAAGGCATGTTGTCTTTGAGAGGATCAACAGACTGTGAGTTTCTTTTTCTACACCTCTTCCTCCGCCGGCTTCCGGCTCCAGTGCGCACAGCCCTGGCCAACTCCCCGTTTCTGCAGCAGAAGGATTACCGCTCGCTGGCCCGCGAAGCCGACCGCATCCTGCTGGCTGCGAGGACGTTCGCGGTCCAAGCGGCGGTCCCCGGATCTCCAGCGGCGCCCGAGCTTCAAGCATCGCCCTCAGCGCCGGACGAGCCAGTGGTCGTAGCAGGAGTCGCCCGCAGGCGGTCAGGAGCTGCCTTTTGTTTCTTCCACCAGCGTTTTGGCGCCAAAGCACGACGGTGTGTCCCACCGTGCAGTTTCAAGCCGCAGGGAAACGAGTACGCCAGCGCCCGCTAGCAGTCGCGGCCGTTGGCGACAAGGAAAGGCTGCTTTTCATCGAAGACTCGAGGTCGGGGAGGCGGTTCCTGGTGGACTCCGGCTCGCAGAAGAGCCTCGTTCCCCCGACCGGCTCCGACAGGTTAGCAGAAGGCTGCGGGCCGCAGCTAACCGCGGCTAACGGCTATCCCATCAAGACGTTTGGCGAAAGGTTGGTGACTGTTCGTTTCCATGAACGGGACTTCCAGTGGAACTTTGTGGTAGCTGCTAGCTCAGTCCCTATTTTAGGGGCTGATTTTCTTTGTGCTCACGGGCTCCTGGTTGATTTAGCTAACAGACGTTTGATCGACGCTGTGTCTTTTTCGTCACTGCCTTGTGAGACGCGAGGAGCTGGGCCTTTAATGCATGCTAACTTTTTAGCTTCGGGTAATGTGTTTCAGCGTTTATTGTCTGAATTCCCCTCGCTGACTGTTCCTGATTTTGCAAACACAAACACAAAACATGGGGTCGAACATTATATTCCCACAACGGGCCCCCCGGTGTTCGCACGTGCACGCCGCCTTGATGCTACTAAGCTAGCAATAGCACAGGAAGAGTTTGCTAACATGGAGCGTTTAGGCATCGTGCAGCGCTCAAACAGTCCGTGGGCCTCCCCCCTCCACATGGTGCCCAAGGCAGATGGCAAATGGCGACCATGTGGGGATTTCCGCCGCCTTAATAACATCACAGAGAACGATCGTTATCCCATCCCCCACATCCAGGATTTTTCAGTGCACCTGGCTGGGACCTCCATTTTTTCTAAAGTAGATTTAGTACGGGGGTACCACCAGGTTCCTGTGCATGTGGAGGATGTCCCTAAGACCGCTGTTATCACGCCTTTCGGCCTTTTTGAGTTTTTGCGCATGCCTTTTGGTCTTAAAGGTGCAGCACAAACATTTCAGCGGTTGATGGATTCAGTCCTAAGGGGTCTGTCCTTCGTATTTGTGTACCTGGATGACGTCCTGGTGGCTAGCAGCTCGGCTGAGCAGCACTTGTCCCACCTTCGTGAGGTTTTTCAGCGCCTGGCAGCACATGGCCTGATTGTAAGTAGTCCCCGACTTACGAGCGAGTTCCGTTACAACGAGGTGCTCGTAAGATGAAAATTCGTAAGTTGGAACACGAAGCACATGTTCTCGTAAGTCCGGAATTTCGCTCGTAAGTTGGAACGGTTTTGCTAGCGCGACTACAAACACTCGTTTTTCATCGAAAAACTGCTTACTAGTGCATAAAAATGATCGGAAACGTGTGTCCACATGTTTAGCTAACGAACTGTGGTGAAAAAACACAGAAAAATTCGGTATTTTTTGCGTTTTTTCCAAAAATTCGCCAGCTCGTAAGTCCGGAACCTCGTATGTTAGAGCGCTCGCAAGTCGGGGACTACCTGTACAGCGAAATGCCAGTTTGGGCTGCCAGTCATTGACTTTTTGGGCCACCGCATTTCTGCAAGTGGTGCCGTCCCGTTACCAAACAAAGTGCAGGCGGTGTCAGATTTCCCACAGCCCCAGTCTGTTAAAGCGCTACAAGAATTTTTGGGAATGGTTAACTTCTATAACCGTTTCCTCCCCAGGGCAGCACAACTGCTGCGTCCGCTCTATGGAGCGCTGAAAAAGAAAAAGCCCAACGACAGCGTGGACTGGACACCAGAACGCCTACAGGCATTTGGTGATGCTAAAGCTGCACTGGCCACTGCTGCCCTTTTGGCCCATCCATCCCCAGCGGCGCAAATAGCTTTAACAACCGACGCATCTGATGTTGCGGTGGGGGCTGTGTTAGAACAGCAGGTTTCCGGGGTTTGGCAGCCGCTTGCATTTTTCAGCCGTACGCTGCGGGACAATGAGCTGAAATACAGTGTTTTTGACAGAGAGTTGCTGGCGCTTTACCTGGCCACACGCCATTTCAGGTTTTTCCTGGAGGGCCGCCGGTTCACTGCATATGTTGACCACAAACCCTTGGTGTTTGCGATGTCAAAAATTTCTGACCCCTGGTCTGCTCGCCAGCAACGCCACCTCGCAGCGGTGTCTGAATTTACTACAGACATTCAGCATGTGGCTGGAAAATCCAACGTGGTGGCCGACTGTCTCTCCCGGGTGCTGATCTCTCCCGTATACGTTGGCATCGATTTTTCTGCTATGGCTGCGGACCAACGTAGCGACGCAGAAATACTCGAGCTCCAGTCCGGGCCCACGGGCCTCGAGTTGGAGGAACGGCAGGTGAATGACGGAGGTCCCCTCCTGCTCTGTGATGTTTCTACTGGCAGGCCCCGCCCCCTGGTTCCAGTTTCATGGCGACGCCGCGTTTTTGACTCCTTACATTCCCTTTCTCATCCAGGTGTTAGAGCCTCGGTGAAACTGGTCAGTTCAAAGTTTGTTTGGCCCGGTCTGCGTAAAGCAGTTAAGGAGTGGGCAGCAGCGTGTGTCCCATGCCAGCGCGCTAAGGTTAACAGGCACACCAAAGCACCTTTGGAACCCTTCTCCATCCCAGGTCGGCGGTTTGATCATGTGCACGTAGACCTGGTGGGCCCTCTGCCTCCATCACAAGGTTTTACTCATCTGCTGACTATGATAGACCGGACCACCAGGTGGCCTGAGGTGGTTCCTTTGACATCCACGACATCTGCAGTGGTGGCCCGGGCATTTTTGTCTACCTGGGTGGCGCGTTTTGGCCCCCCTTCAGACATTACATCAGACCGGGGCCCGCAGTTTGTTTCTGAACTTTGGTCTACCATGGCCAAGAGTCTGGGGACTAACGTTCACAGGACCACCGCTTACAACCCCCAAGCTAATGGTTTGTGTGAACGGTTTCACAGATCATTGAAAGCTGCACTGCGTGCTGCATTGACCGGTGACAACTGGATTGACCGTCTTCCCTGGGTTTTGTTGGGTTTACGTACCGCAACCAAAGAGGACCTGAGCTCTTCCCCGGCTGAACTGGTTTTCGGTCAACCTGTGCGCGTCCCCGGTGAGTTTTTACCTGAGGTACCCTCACCACAGTTTGCTCCACCGTTGCTCCATTTTTCACCTCAGGAGGCCCCTTTTCGTGTCCCTGGCCCGGTACATCATTGTTTACCGCAGTCATTTGTCCCTAAGAGTCTGGAGTCCTCTAAATTTGTTTTTGTCAAACACAATGCACACAGGACACCACTACAGCCTTTGTATGATGGACCGTTTCGGGTTCTTCAACCAGGTCCAAAACATTTCCTTTTAGATTTAGGGGGTCGTACTGAGACTGTCTGTATCGATAGGCTTAAACCAGCTCATGTTGTGTCAGATGATCAGGTTGTTACGGCCCAGGCTCCTCGCAGGGGCAGACCTCCATCCACATTGTTAACGGACTGCTGTCCCCCTGCCAGAGACTCTCAACATCCATTGGAGCCCGAATCTTCTGCAGGCCCTCCTCGGAGCCCTCCGCTTCATCAGACTGGTTCTGCAGGGCCCAGGTTCAGCCGTTCTGGTCGTTTAATCAAACCTAAAATGCGGGACTAGTGATGGACCTTACTGGGTGTTCTGGGGGGGCGTGTGTGGTGGACCACTAGGGGGCTCTACTCACACCCAGTGGACCGAATGTGTTACAGGATGCTTTTATTGTGAAAGGTCCAGAGGACCGGATGTTGTGTTGGTATATAAGGCGGTGTTGGGTGGTTTTCCCGCCAGTTGAGTAGGAGTTGATTAAAAGTGAAGAACTACATCCCGTCTCCTGTGTCGTCTCTTCACCACCTCCTACAACATCACTCTTTACGTGCATTCCTGTTGATGAGGCAGTAGAGATAGTCTGTTTAAGGTTAAAATCAGACACCACTCTGAACAGCAGGACCACGCTTTCCACAGAGCAACTGTGTCAACTCTTGAAACTGTGCCTGCAGTCAACCTACTTCACATATGGGGAGCAATATTATAGGCAGAAACATGGGTGTGCTATGGGGTCTCCAGTTTCTCCTATTGTTGCCAACCTGTACATGGAGGAGGTAGAAAAGAGAGCCTTGACATCCTTTTCAGGGAGACCACCAAGTCATTGGTTCAGGTATGTTGATGACACCTGGGTTAAAATTAAATCTCAGGAAGTCCAACATTTCACTGATCACATCAACTCTGTGGATAAATATATCAAGTTCACACGAGAAGATGTAAAAAATGGCAGGTTGGCTTTCTTGGACTGTGAGGTCTCAGTTTCTGATAGAGGAAATTTGCAAACTGAGGTGTACCGCAAACCCACCCACACAGACCAGTATTTACAGTTTGACTCCCATCACCCTCTGGAGCACAAGTTAGGAGTCATCAGGACTCTGTACCACAGAGCAGACAGCGTCCCCACTAACTCAGGAGCCAGACAGAAGGTAAATGGTAAATGGAGCTTATTTATATAGCGCTTTCCAGCCCCCTGTGAGGGACCCCAAAGCGCTTTACAATACCAACCATCCACCCATTCATACACACATTCATACACCGGTAGCGGCGACTGCCATGCAAGGCGCCTTCCAGTCCTACCGGGAGCAACTCGGGGTTAAGTGTCTTGCCCAGGGACACAAGGACACATGGTGTGAGGAACCGGGATTCGAACCTCCAACCTTCCGATTGGGGGACGACTGCCATTACCACTACACCACGGCCGCCCAGAAGGAGCAATCACACACAAAACAGGCTCTTCTAGAGAAATGTGGATATCCTAACTGGGCCTTCCTGAAAGCAGAGAAGAAACCCAAACAGGACTCCAACCAGCCATCAGGTGAAAAGAAGGAACCCAGACCCAGACCAGTGGTCATTCCATATGTTGCTGGAGTTTCAGAGAAACTGAGACGTTTATTTTCTAAACACAACGTCCCAGTGTCTTTCAAACCCCAAAATACATTACGGCAAAGACTGGTTCATCCCAAAGATCCAGTCCATCGGTACAAAGGATTCAACATTCTTTATTTGTCATACGCACCATGTGTGGTACATGTGGTGGAACAAAATTGTGTACACTGGGTCCCAGTTACATCCAACAAAAGTATAAAATGTAAAAGAAAAACATTAATAATATCTAAGATATGAACTAAGAAAAATGTTACTAAAAATCAGCACTAGTAGCATAAAAACAATATGCCCAACAGCAGCACGAACATGAGTCTTTGTGAGCAGAGTAAAAACAGAGTAATATTGTGTATGCTGTTCAGTGTCAGGAGGGCTCTTACAATGCAACAAGGAAGAATCTGTCCAGAGGACTAGAATCAACCTTGTTAGATTCATACCTGGGGCAACCATGGCGTAGTGCTAACGGCAGTCGTCCCCTGATCAGAAGGTTGACGGTTCGAATCTCGGTTCCCCACACCATGTGTCGTTGTGTCCTTGGGCAAGACACTTAACTCCGAGTTGCTCCCGGTAGGACTGGAAAGCACCTTGCATGGCAGTCTGCCGCTACCGGTGTATGAATGTGTGTATGAATGGGTGGATGGTTGGTATTGTAAAGCACTTTGGGTCCCCTCATAGGGGGCTGGAAAGCGCTATATAAATAAGCTCCATTTACCATTTACCTGGATTATTGAACATGCTTCATGACCTTAGAACTGAAATCTCTGCCTCCCATTCTACTTTTAAAAACTCTCTGAACCACAATCTGCAGTCTGAGAGCGAAATGTGTTTAGGACATTTAAGACAGCTTGAATACAGCACATTCATTGTAAAGTTATGAATAGAATAAGTACATTTTTCAACACTGTTTTTAGCTCTTTTAAATGGATTCAGTCTAGATAAGAGATCTCAGAAACAAAATATATAACATCGGTTAATTTTTAACATGTTACACATGTGCTAATGAGTTGGGTTTCCAAGCCTTTTTTATTTTTATTATCCACACAAGTTACTAGAATCTAACTTTCACAAAGATGTCTTTGATCTCACAAACATCAGTGGTAAGTATATGACCAGTGTACGACCAGTTGTGTGTTGCATGTTCATGCAAATAAGTGTCATGTGGCATCAGACAGAGCACAATGTGACCATTGTGCCTTCACCTCGGTGTGGCTTTATGTCTGGAAGTCTGAGCCTGATGAAAGCAGATTTGATTAAAATTGCACAATTTAGTGCTTGAAATCAAAGGCAAAATGCTCTATGTTGAACCTTTCCTGTTGGTTTTATTCAAATCAGCCGATAAAACCACAAAGAAAACATCTATATGAGCTCAATAATTCAAACAAATTGTCAAAAGCTATTGATGCAAAGAACAGACCGAGCTGCTGAGCTCCGTAAAGTCAGTTAAAATAAAATCTGCTGAAGAAACACGACCGTCTTGGTAAATTTTTTGAAACTGATAATAAAAGATTATTTCAAAAACATGATTTTGGGTTAGAAGGTTAGAACAGCGGTTGCTACTTTAGCTTTAAAAATAACATTTGTGTTGCTTTTTGTTTACTTGTTCTTTCACTTCCTGTTAGATTTTAGACACTTTTAGCTGTTTTAGCCATTCAGATGTAAAAATGTTCTGCTTGTTCAGGAGATTACAGCAATGGCTGGAATTTGTAACTTTGATGCTTTTTAAAAGATTTTAAAATCATTCGTAAACATGTGAGGGTTAAAAAAAATTCAAGTTGGAGGAATTCAGGTATTTTGGAATTTTCATGTAATTTAATCTTTTGAGCTACGTTTTGTCAACAAATTTAAAATTATCCCACTTTATGATGCAGTACATTAGAATTCCTCAACTGTGTGTATATATATATATA
>JBBPBX010000368.1:47289-84264 GCA_038048925.1 Garcialebias charrua
TTTTTAAATCCAGCTGATTTCACATTTGGTTGAGCTCAGGGGACTGTCTGCTATAAAGTCAGGTAAGAATTTTTTTAAAGCGTTTATTTAGCTAAATTTAAAGAAACAAAGCGTCCGGTCCGACCCCCCTGCCTAAAATTCGGCGAACTTTTTTTTTTAATCCAGCTGATTTGAACATTTCGTTAAGCTCAGGAGCACGTCTTCTATAAAGTCAGGTAAGAAATATATTTTTTCTTGCAAAGAAATAATTGTTTTTACCGTGTTTCCTTGTGAAGTTCTTCGTACTAGCTTGCTTCTGTCGCCGCCATCTTAAGCAGGGCAAATGAGGCGCTGACGCGTCGCGTAGCGGTGATGCGTATTAAACACCGAAGCGTATTTTGTACGATTTTTTTCTTGTTTATTGTTAATAATTGGACAAAGCGTATTAAACACCGGTGCGTATTTTACAACGACGAATACGGTATTTATGGATTTTCCCCCATATTTTTAGACCCATTTTTGGCTCTGATATGACCGTTTTTCATTTTGGCCAAAAATGGTGCAGTACCAGTTTCAGCCGCTATGGGCGCTATGGGCAGCAGCAGAGGAGGAAGATAGCGAGGAGGAAGAGGAAGAAGAGGAACAGGGACCTTGTACCGGACAAAGTTCCAAGTACACCTCGTTCTGCAGGCCTGCAGCCTTGCAGAACGAGGTGTACTTGGAACTTTTTGCCAGCGACACGGAAGACGAAGAGTTTTAAGGATTTGAATAGGTACCGGTAGTGTAAATAATTTGTTTGAATAAAAACTGTAAACTGTATCCGTTTGTCATTTTTATGGGCGGGGTGAGCGTGTATTAATTTTAAAGCCGCTGTATTTATGTTGTTGTAACCGTCAAAGTGCATTTATTAACAAAAATTAAACAGACACGTTAACATATATATTCAGCTAACAAATATATATTTTTAGGCGTTTCAGTACGGTAGTTTAATTTTAATTAAATTCAGCTCTTGCTGCAAACCGTTTCTGTGTGCGCGCATCGTGTTTACGTTTTAAATTCAGCTGATTTGTAATCATTTATTAACAAATTAAACAGAGACACGTTAACATATATATTCAGCTAACAAATATAGTTTTAGGTGTTTCTGTATGGTAGTTTAATTTTAATTAAATTCAGCTCGCTGCAAACCGGGCCTGTGGGCCTGTTGTGTGTGCACGCGCATCGTGTTTACATTTTAAATTCAGCTGATTTGTAATCATTTATTAACAAAAATTAAACAGACACGTTAACATTAGCCTGGCCCTCGCCTTCCTACACAGCTCCGCTCAATTCTCATTTCCCTTCACTGCTCCGTCTGGAACTTCTCCCATAGAGAAGGATTTCGCCGGCAGATTTTTGACCGGACCAATCAGAGAACAGAAGGCGGAGTTTCCGGACCAATCAGAACAGAAGGCGGAATTTTGAACGACGTCGACTGACGTCAGTTTGCCTTGCTCAAAATGGCTGCCTGCACGAAGGAATTTACAAGAAAACACGTTAAAAAACTATTTCTTTTCTGAGTAAAAATATATTTCTTAGCTGACATTATAGCAGAAGGGTTCCTGAGCTTAACAATTCCTAAATCAATTCACAAAATTGTCAATTCTGCTGGATTTAAATTGTTTCGGTTTGACATTTTCCAAACAGCCTCGGGGACGCTACGAAAATAAATTATTTTTAAAAAAAAATCGAATTTTATCTCAAATGTTTCATCAAGGCCAACAGTCAGTAAATTAAAGACATAAAAACCAGAAAAAATATCCACCGAGTGGTTTCTGAGCGGTTTATCAGAACAGTTAGACTGGACAGGCTAACGCAGGGGTGGGCAATTAATTTCTTCAGAGGGCCACATGAAAAATCTGAAATGTGTTAGAGGGCCGAACCAGCAATGACTCAAATTTAATATTGATTTATGTTTTCCCATTATATTTCTTTTTATAGTAAAATATTTAAATCAGATTTGTTTGGTAATGAATAAGAATATTTATATATTTATAAACATGAACAAATTGTGGTTTAGGTTGAAGTGAGAATTAATACCAATTCTATCAAATTAATAGTAACAAACAAAGTCATCACATTTGAATTTTATTTTTAACTTGTTAATATCTTCACAACTGAAATGTTTTGTATTACAACTGATCAACTGTATCCATGAACAATAAATGGTTTTTAGTATTGGAAAGACATGAAGGACCTGAGAAGCTGCAACTTGAATAAAAGGACTAAACACAAAAGTACTGTGTTGATTGCAGATTAATTTCAATCTGCAATCAGATTGAAATTAATGAGGGGAAAGTACCACAAAGTACTTTGAACGACAAAACCTTAAAAAGAGATACACACACAAAAGTAACAGCACTTTAGGTAACAGTACAATAACTACAAAATTAAACTGGAATGACTTGAAAACCTGTCAGAACTGACAAAGGATCAAAATATTCTGACAATTGCAAAATCCTCTACAAACAAAGTACTCCACAACTGAAGTACTAAAAGGATTATAAAGTGTCAAATATAATGTTCTGTTCTGTTTACTTGTTCAATGAGAAAAGTCCAGCCTGTCTTGGGCATCAACGAGTGCATTGAAATCTGGCTGAATGTCTGATGTGGCTATGCGCAGGACAGCTGCGAGGTGATCATCAGTTATGGAAGATCTGTATCTGGATTTGTTGAACTTCATCACTGAAAATGTCTGCTCACATACATATGTAGATCCGAAGAGCACAAGGATCTTTTGAGCATGTCTCCTCAAGTGTGGAAAGTTTTCCTGTTTGAGTGAAGCATAAAACTCAGGCAGTGGGACTGACCCAAAGCGCTCTGCCAGAAGTGTGTCAGACTGCAGGTCAATGAGCTCCATCTGAACATCACTGGATGCATCATCAACACTGCAGGTGAAGGGAGAAGACACCATGTGCATTTCACTCTCAACAGTTTTGAAGTCTTGAAATCGCCTTGAAAACTCAGCATGCAGTGCTTCTAACATGGAGGAGAACTTTTGGAGCTGATCTGCTGCTGGGGTGACTTGCTTCAGTGTTGGCATGTGAGTGAGAATATTATCCCTGATTTGGCTTGAAAGAAGCTGCAGCTTCCTAGTGAAGGCCTTGACTGCACTGTACAGTTCATACACAAAAAGGCCCTTGCTTTGCAGTTTGACATTTAGTTCATTCATCAGAGCAGTCACATCAACAGAAAAACTAAGATCTGCCAGCCAGTCTGCTTCTGAAAGCTGAGGGATGGCATGTCCCTTCTTCACACAGAACTCCTGAATCTCATCTCTCAGGTCCCAGAATCTTTTCAGCACTTTTCCCAAACTCAGCCACCTGATGTGTGTGTGGTAGCTCAGGTCACGGTGGTCAGTCTCTGTTTCTTCTAAAAGTGACACAAACTGTCTGTGATTCAGTGCCCTTGCTCTGATAAAGTTAACTGTTTTAGTTACAACATCAACAACATGACTCACTTGTAACACTGACTTGCACAACACTTCCTGATGTATAATACAATGAAAAAAAGTTAATTTCTGCTCAGAGTTTTTTTCTGCCACTTTGTCCTGGATTCTCTTTAACAGACCAACATTTTTTCCTGTGAGATTTGGACAGCCATCTGTTGTCACGCCCACCAGATTGTCCCATTTCAGCCCCAAGCTTTCGAGACATGCATTTACCTCAGATAAGAGATCACTCCCCGTTGTTGTCCCTTTCATTGACCGCATGTCTGCCAGCTCCTCCATGATCCTGAAGTCTGCAGTGATGCCACGCATGAAGATGAGCAGTTGGGCAGTGTCCCGTACGTCACAGCTCTCATCCAAAGCCAGGGAAAAGTATTCAAAGTTATTCACGCTGTCCTTCAGTTGTAGCTCCAAGTTTTTCGCGATGTCCTCAATTCTCCTCGTCACGGTGCGGCGGGAGAGCGAGACGTTCTCAAAAGCGTCTTTTTTCTCAGGACACATTAGCGCAGACGACTCCATCAAACACTCTTTGATAAATTCTCCATCCGAGAAGGGTTTGCTCTTTTTAGCAATCTTGTGCGATATGACAAAACTTGTCCTGACTGCAGCAGCTTTGGATGTCAAACGCTTTGTAAAAAGTGTTTGTTGACATTGCAGCTTGGCTTGCAAAACAGACGATTCAGCTGCGCGCTCTCTTTCAGACAAGTTCTTGTATTTCTCCCCGTGTTTAGTCACGTAGTGACGCTGGATATTATACTCCTTCAGCACAGCCACTGACACACCACAAACTAAGCAGACAGCTTTACCTTTCACCTCTGTAAATAGATATGTCGCTGTCCATGCCTTGTTGAAAACGCGGCATTCTAAATCAACTTTTCTTTTTTTACCGTGAGACGACATCTTGTTTTGATCAGGGAGCGATTGGAATGCTTGCTGCGCGCGTCTATGTGACGCATGAACTATGCGCCAGGCCCTTTCAAAATAAAAGTCCGCTGCAGCGTAGCGCACCAAAATCCGTTTTTATTTTTGACTGGACCCCTCGGACAGGGGCGCGGGCCGGACAGGGACGGGCAAAGGGCCGTATGTGGCCCCCGGGCCGCAAAATGCCCAGGTCTGGGCTAACGTGACGTATGTCGCAGCTCCGCGCCTCCAGCAAGAATCGGTTCTCTATAGGAGAAACTCCAGACCCTAGTACGAAGCTAAGTGAAGGACAAGGGTCTGGTTTTAACCAGGCTACGTTAACATATATATTCAGCTAACAAATATATTTTTAGGCATTTCTGTAGTTAAATTTTAATGAAATCCAGCTCGCGCTGCACAATGGACCACATTTCCGGGTTGTCTCAGCGGTGACGCGTTACGTCGGCGGTGACGTCAGCGCGAGTTATACTCCGAAGCGTTTTATTTACGGATTTTTCCTATTTATTGGCAATACTGTAATTGGACAAAGCGTGTTATACACAGGAGCGTGTTATAATCCGACGAATATGGTAGGTCAATTGACAACATGATTGGGTATAAAACGAGCTTTTCAGAGTGTCAGTGTCTCTCAGAAGCCAAGATGGTAAGAGGATCACAAATTCCACCATTGTTGCGCAGAAAGATAATGCAGCAATACCAGAATGGTGTTACCCAGCGTAAAATAGCAAAGACTTTTACGTTATCATCATCAACCGTGCATAACATCATCAAAAGATTCAGAGAATCTGTAACAATCACTCTGCGTAAGGGTCAAGGCCGTAAAACTCTACTGGATGCTCGTGATCTCCGGGCCCTTAAACGTCACTGCACCTCAAACAGGAATGCCACTGTCAAGGAAATAAACCATACCAATTTTATTTATAAAGCATTTTAAACCGCGACAAGGCCAGACCAAAGTGCTGTACAAACAAAACAAGTCAGTGTTTTTTTACTAATTTTCATGTCCTGCGACTTATGTGGCAAAGCGACATATTTATGGATTTTCCCCCATATTTTTAGACCAATTTTTGGCTGAGATATGACCGTTTCCATTCATTCTGACGAAAAAATGGAGCAGTACCACTTTCGGCTGCTAGGGTCCACCGACCGTTCCCAGCTCATGTGTCCAAAAAAAGTCTCCTCTGCTCGGACTCACTCTGTCGCAGCCCGGCCTCCTGAACTCTGGAGGTCTGAACTAGTGTTTGTTAGCAAAATATCTCAAGAACCACACAACAGATTTTGATGAAACTTACAGAAAGTTATCACTGGATGGATAGTTACAACCCAACAGCTGTAGGAGATGTCTGAGGTAAAATTCGATTTATTTATAATTTATTTTCGCGACTGTTTGGAAGACGTCAAAGCGAAACAATTTAAATCCAGCAGATTTGACCGTTACGTGAATTTATTAAGGAAGGGTTAAGCTCAGACACATCTTTGCTATAATGTCAGCTAAGAAATATCAGCTAAGAAATATTTTTTTAAGTGTTTATTTTGCTAAATTTTAAAGAAATGAAGCCGTCCCACCTGCGCGCGTGCACATAGCAAAATACTTTTTAAAATCCAGCTGATTTGACCATTTCGTAAATTTATTAAGAAAAGGTTAAGCTAAGACACATCTTTGCTATAATTTTCAGTCAACAAAACTAATTGTTTTTACCGTGTTAATCTTGTAAAGTCCTTCTGTGCTCGCTCGCTCCTATGGCCGCCATATGCAGCAGGGCGGTGACGCGTAACATAGGCAACGCGTCAGCGGTGACGCATAAAAGATGCGACGTATACGGAGGTGCGACACGTTTATGGATTTTTCCACTTTATTGGACATAATTGGACAAAGCGACTTATCGGGCGGTGCGACATTTCGGATGGAAAATACGGTACACAAACCAGTTCAAACTAAATTTAAAAACCAACTTTCAACCCATTTTCAACCCATAAGTGTAATTTTGTATAAACAGTTGATCTTACTTGAAGATTATCACTTTGAACAACCAGCACAGACCTGTTTCAGCTTATCAGCAGAAGTACGGTAGTTTAAAACTTTTGTTCAGCTTCCTAGAATTCTGAACAACACGCTCCATTATGATTTACAAATCTTGTGTAAACATTTATTTTCACACATGTTGCCATTTTGAGTTCAAAAACTGAAGATCTAGTTAAATTAAATTTCGGTTGTGTTCACCTGAAAATCCTGAAGAGCTGGTCTATTTCAGAGTCTCCGTGGAAAAGGGGCTTCTTGGTGGCGAGCTCAGCAAAAATAGTTCCAGTGCTCCAAACATCCACAGGAGTTGAATATCTGGGGGAGCCCATGAGGACTTCTGGAGCCCGATACCAAAGCGTTACAACCTGAGAGCACAGCAGGTTTGAATACAACAACGTTTAAGAGATGATCGTATTCAATTTATGATTCATAAGATGTGGGTGAAAGAGTTCCCACCTCATGTGTGTAGACCCTGACAGGAACACCAAAGGCACGAGCCAAGCCAAAGTCTGCCAGCTTTATAGCTCCTTTGTTGTCTATCAGAAGGTTCTGGGGTTTTAAGTCACGATGTAGGACTCGACGACAGTGGCAGAAATAAAGCCCCTCCAATATCTGGTACAGGTAACTCTACAAAAGAAAAAATAATGACCACAGTATGATCATGGAAGCATAGACAGACTGGTTTGTACGACTTGATATATTTATTAGTGCTGGACAATATTCAATATCGATAGATCTCGTGATATACATACTTTTATTCAATAAGGATATGAGTTTTAAGCACATTTTCGACATTTCGGTAGGATTACAGCGTTTCACTGACACTTTCTTTTTCTGTTCGGGCTGAAGTGGCCACTTAACCCGAACAGAAAAAGCAGCGACAACTTTGTAAGTGCGAGGTGATTTAGATGTTACGCAGAGCTCGAATCCCGAAGGCGTTAAAGGTAGCAGGCTAAGTTAAGCTAATCTCCAAGAGTTTTCTCTTTAAAATGAATGCCCATGAACAAGGTTTCACAAGCAAAGAGAAAGCAGATGACATAATTGATAATAGAGGAAAGACTAATTTGCCAGTGTGGAAGTGGTTCGGCTTTCTAATGCCCATTTGCACTGCTCCTAATCAGCCCCTACTCTGCTCAGCCCGGCTCAGCTCAGCCTGGATTTGCACTTTAGGACAGATTCTGGAGGCGTGACCAGAATCCGAGTTCTGTGATGAGTTGAACTCAAAGCAGTCTGCTCCTCAGATAAATAATGTTAAATTATTATTTTTATGTATGAATATTTCTGTTCAGTGTCCTGAGACAACTTCTGTTGTGGCTTGGTGCTATATAAATAAACTGAACTGAATTAATCTGATGAACCAGATTCTACATAAACATCTATATTCTCTATATACCGGTACTGTTCTTTTTTTTTTTAATGCCCAAAGGACCAGACTTCACTTTTTAGATGTTTCTACCTGGATTATTGAGCACGAATTAGGATGTCTATTTTTCTTCATCATTTGATGCGTTTTCACTCACTGTAGTTTTGTTTCTTGTATACAGATTTTTTAGTTTGGGTTTAAAGTTTAGCTTTAATTTAAAGCTTTAATTTAAAGCTGCCATCTGCGATTTCTGTATGACCAAAACACTTAGAAAAATGTTGAACAGGGAAAGCATTCTGCTCCCTCCCCCTCAGAGCCATATATGGCTGCTCCTCCGTGGTCTGTTTAACTTGAGATGTGCTCCGCCTCCTGCTGCATTTTCTCTCGCTGACGCTGCATATTCTGTGTTTATATGTTAATAAAATGTTTTAAAAAGAAAAAAGAAAACCATGGAGAGCTGGTCCAGCACACCAGAAGACCAGAAAATCTGCAGGGACTCGGGCAGCAACGTAAAACCCGAGTTTAATTCTCTCGTGACAACCTGCCGTTTCCTCATTCATTTGCACTCAGCGGAGGGAGGAGGAGGAGGGAGCGATCACTTGACTTTTGGCAAAAAAACAAAAGAAAACTCCAGATAAGGGATTAAGAAAGGGAATTTAATACATTTGTGTCACATATAAAACAGTCCTGCATCGCTTTGAATGAGAACATGCGCAGATGCTCGCTGTCTGCGCACTGGGACAGGTGGGGGCGTGGGTTGGGGCGTGAGAAGCTCTGTTGAGGACAACTGGAACGCAGCTTTATTGGCCGATTAAAAACTCTTGTTTTTTTATTGGCTGGTTAACCGAGGGGCGCTCTGGTTTTTATAAATGCTTTTATTACCACCGGGAGACGCCAGAGGATTATAGTTTTTTTCAGAGATTACCTGTCAAACATCTATCTTTCATTACATACTGGCAGAGTGAAGAAATAACGTTTAAAAAATAAGTTACATACATCAGCTTTAAAGTGCAATTCTTTTTTGTGATTTGTACATCTGTGGTTTAGAATAAAGTTGAACCAAAGGCTGTATCTCTTCTTTAAACATGTTTGAGGGAAATATCCCTGATAACAATTGTCTTTTTACGATTTTTCAGCGGAGTACTGGTAAACTTTAATAAACCGATTATTTAATAAAGTCAAAGTGAAAACAGGATTTCATGATAAAGCCAGCACAGTTTATTTATTTTTACTCTTCACTGATGAAAAAAATAAAAAAAACTTATTTTTGTATATATACCGTATTCGTCAGTGTAAAATACGCTCCTGTGTATAATACGCTTTGTCCAATTATTGCCAATAAACCAGAAAAAAAAGTACATAATACGCTTCGGTGTTTAATACGCATCTATTATGCGTCACCGCTACGCGACGCGGCAACGCCTCATTTGCCCTGCTTAAAATGGCGGCCACAGTAGCAGGCGAGCACCTAAGGAATTTACAACAAAACACAAAACTATTATTTCTTTGCGAGAAAAAATATATTTCTTAGTTGACTTCATAGCACACGGGCTCCTGAGCTTAACCAAACTAATGAAATGTTCCAATCAGCTGGATTTAAAAAAGTAGTTCGCCGATTTGCATTCAGGCGGGTCGGACGCTTTCTCTCTTTAAATTTAGCTAAATAAACGCTTAAAAATATATATTTCTTAGCTGACTTTATAGCAAACGGGCTCCTGAGCTTAAACAAATGTGAAATCAGCTGGATTTAAAAACCCGCGGTGTGGTTTATGAGTTACGGTATCTTGCTAACAAAAACAGCTAACCTCACAGCTAAATGCAGCTACCAGTAAAATGTTTTTAAAAAATAGCGTTTCCACCCTGCGTCTCGGACCCCCGGTCATCCCGCCTACCAGGGCTCAGAATCCGGCCTTTGTGAGCAGGCGAGCCTGGGGCTCAGGGTCCGGCTTCGCAGGTCGGCAGCTCGTATGATCCTCTGCTCGCTCGTCGGTCACCAAACACAAAAAACACCTGGACTTCAGCATTAAACAACGGCGTCATTGTTTTTAAAATCATAAAAATAGATCCAGCCGCTGCGCCGCATCTCGAGAAATTGCAAATGGCGGATCGGTGAAAAGTTTCTGATCCAGTGACTCCTCCCCCTGACCAATCAAGAGTCCAGCATTCACGTTTTGGTCCGGACTCAGCTCGACTGAGCTTGGTCTGTCCCACCAGAGAAGCAGCGACCAAAAGACTAGAATCAGCCTCAAATCAGCTAAAATACTAGTTGAAGTAATAATGCAAAAGGGTTGTTTCCGTGGCGCGGTTCCCATAGTTGGGGCCGAGTAGAGGCAGTGCAAATGGGGCATAAGATCTGTTAAACTGCAGGTTTCAGTGTGCTGCAAAATGTAAGTCGTTCTAACTAGCGGTGGGAACAGCTCTAAAGGCCCCAGTATACCTGCGCGTACTCCCTGTACGCCTCTGTACGACGTACGTACGCTGTGGCAAAAGCGTAACCCCCGCGTCGCCCCTCAGGGCACGAACGCGCAAAGCTCTTTTTTTACGACAGCGCACGCTTGCGGTGTTTGACCATAAACTTCCCCGGCGCTGGACTGTTTTGTATGTTACACAAATTAATTAAATTCCTCTTCTTCATCGCTGATCGGACCTTTTCTTTTGTTTTTTGGCCAAAAGTCAAGTAATCGCTTCTTCCTCCGTTCACTCGATGACTGAAATGAATGAATTCTGGTCCTACCTGGCTGCGCAAGGTTTTACATATTTCCTGGTGGGCTGCAGGAAAAGCGCTCCCTGTTTTTATTTTTATTTCTTATAACTTTTTATAACATATAAAGTAGAAACACCGCAGCAGAACACCGCAGCGGGCTGCTTATGATGAGTTCTCCGAGTTCTCTCACTGAGCTGTCAATCATTTCAGTAGGCGTGTCAGCAAGTGACCAATCAGCGACCTCAGTTTGTCCCCTCTGCGCGCAGCTGCTCACATGACAACAAGGATTTGGAGTGAAAACGCGAGCATTTAACGTGAGAAAGAAAGCATAGCTGTGCCAGCGAACGCGTGCGCACAGAATGCGCACGTAGAGTGGCGTATAGGCAGGACGCTCAGCTTTGCCGGACCCTTAACTTGTTTCCCTCAATAGAATATCCTGAGAGTCACAAGATGAAGTACAATAAAAGTTTGAGCCAACGTGTCCCTGAAACAACACCCCCAGCTGTAGCAAAAGAGAAACATGCAGCAAGACGCTGCATGTTTTTTATTCATTTATTCAAAATAAATTTTATATATCTCCCACGCTAACATAAATACTGTTTATTATTGTTAAACTGTTATTATTCAGCACATTTTGTATGTTATAGTGCAGCGCGACACGTGAAATGTCTGCCTGCCTCCTTCAATAAACAGTGATATTAGAACTGGATTAGACTGGAGTCTCTTCCAACACAGATGTTGTTGCAGCTACATTCCAGTGTAGATTAATTACACAAAAAAAACTTTCTCACACATTACCACTCAACACAAAGTTTTTAACACTGGACTCTGTGTCATCAAACGGGTTATTCACTAAACTCTCGGTCATGTGCTCATTCAGTTTGCACTACTTCTCATATTTGCACTAATGTTTGTATTACATCACTGCCTATAGTCATACTACTGTTTACATTCACTGTTTACATTTATTAATACGGTTTACATTTATTACTACTGCTTACATTTACTGTTTACATTTATTAATACTGTTTACATTTATTACTACTGTTTACATTTACACTACTTTTATATCTACACTACTGCTGATACATATACAGTATTCTCTGACTAGCCTTATCTAAGGATGCCTTATGTGCCTCACTGCATATGCCACTTTGCCTCTATACCAACATCAACTACCTCATACATATACTGTGTACATTAACTCATATGCTGCTGTGCCACTCTTTGCAAATGTCAATGCTAGAACCTTCAGTTTATTTTATAGATATACTTTTTATACTTTTTATACTACTATGCAAAAACTCAGGACAGTATTACACTTTTATTATTTCATTTTATGCTTATGTTCATTGGGTGTTTGGTGTTTCAGTGTTGGTGTAAATTTTCATACTTTTATACTACTATGAAAAAACTCAGGACAGTGTTACACTTTTACTATTTTATGCTTATGTTTATTAAATGTTTTAGTGTTTAGTGTTTAGATGGTTACTGTTGCACCGAGGGACTGAGAGAAACGCAATTTCAATCCTGTGTATGTCCTGTACATATTGCAGTTCTGACAATAAAGTTGACTTTGACTTTATGAGACTCAATATATTCCATCAGTCGTAGTTCAGAAAGTGGTGTGTGTCCGCAGCCATTGTTGTTGATAGAAATATGCCGTCTGTCCGTGCGTGCGTGCCCGCATGTGGTTGAACACAAAGCCTCAGCTGGTGTCGTGTAAATGATCAGCAGAACTGCAGAGAGAAAGGTGCGGATTCACTCAAAATATGCACCGTGTAAACGGCCCCTGTGACTAGTTGACATTAGGGCTGGGTGACAGATGTTTAAAATATCGAGTTAATTCAAAATATAAAATGAGACTATCAATATAAAACAATATAGTCTTATATTATACCTACAATTATAAATCTGGCCATTTTCCTTCCTGTCTGCACCTTAAAGAGGAACTAAACCCAAAATTAACCTTTTTTAGCTAAACTCCCTAGAATGTGTTCAAAATGTTATCTAGCACTATGGCTGTGTTTAGTTTCACATAATTGTGCGTATCTGTGTAAATTGGCAAATTGGCAATATTTTGGTGTAAAAACGTGTTTACGGTAGTTCTATGGGTTGAACATAGGGCTGGACGATATGGCCAAATTTTTTATCACGATATAGTTCTTAATTTCGGTCGATAACGATATAATTCGATATAAACAATATAAAAGCCTAAAAAAAAACTATAAACTATACAAATAAATTAATGTTCACCTTGTATTTGTATTTAGCCTCCAAAAAGATGGAAATCACCATCAAATAAACATAAACTTCTCAACCCAATAATTCTCAGTCGGGTCATCTGGACACTTTCTTTTTTATAGAAACGTTTCACCCTCCATCCAATTTCTATAAAAAGAAACTGTCCAGATGACCCGACTGAGAATTATTGGATTTGGTACGTGGATTATTGAGCATGAACTTTCTTGCCATAAAATTCTCAACTGTGTCAATATTAATAGTTTTAACTTTAAACATCTTTAAAATTTACAGCATTGAAATTCATAGTTAATTAAATAAAACTTTTGGGTGTTGTTATTTATAAGAAGCTGACATAGAAATCTCATGGAAATTACTTAAGAATAAAAATAACAAAATCAATTGCATTACTGTATCAGGGTATATGCAGGAATAATGAAGTTAATTTCAATACCTTTTCAAGACTTTTTAAAGACCTTCCAAAATAAATTCAAGACCTTATTGTCACTTTGTTTTATTAAGCAACAAATATTTGATTTACAAAACTGCTGTTGTTTTCAATTAAATCCATGAATCTCAAATTTATACGTAACAGAACTGAGATACAGTGGAAAGAAAAAAGTTCAAAAGAAGAAACTGAACCATGACTAGGTTTAAGAAAATATAGCTTAGGTTACAACAAGACTCGTAGCTATTTTAAAGTAACTTGGTTGAACAATGGAGAATAAGAAATAAACACAGTAATCATTACATGTGCCTCAGTGCAGTTGCTTTGCATTCCAGCAACTCTTCAGTTTGCACCAGCTCACTGAGTTTTTCTTTACGTCTCCTTCTCAAGACATTGGACTTGGTGATCAGTTGGGCCATTAAAGAACCTGACTTTCCCTCTGCCTGCTCTGCCAACTGATCTGCATCTTTTTGCAGAGAATCGCACACCTCTTGTAGAACTTTTCTCTTTTTTTCCAGCTCTTCTAACTCAGCTTCAGCGCTTATGCCCATCGAGACTATGCTCATCTTTTTTTTAAACAAAATGTACAATAAGCCTCGCGGTTATTCTCAGCGAAAAGCCTCAGCCATTCTTGAAAATCAGGCATCTCCAACCAGGAGTCCGAAAACTTGCATTTACCCATTGTTCTCAAGGTCTCGCGGCAACTTACTCGAACACACAGACTCAACTTGGAGATAAAGCAGCCGCGCATGCGCACAAGATAGGCCTAGCCGTGAAGGCTGTTGTAACCTGACACTCTAAATTTGTGCGAAGCAGTTTCCGAATCCTCCGCGGTGAGGAAAACAAATATTAGTCATACATACTTTTTGCTGTCAAATTATTTAAAGCTAGAATAACAGCAAAAAAATACCTCATCAAATTGCTTTCAAGACTTTTTAATACTTTTCAAGACCCTTAATTTTCCCAAAATTGATTTATCAACTTTTAATAACTTTCAAGACCCCGCGGACACCCTGTTTGATGAGCAGCGGTAACTCGTTCCAGAGTCTTGGGCCTGCTACAGAGAACGCCCTGTCACCTCTGCGCTTAAGGAGAGTTTCTGGAACTTTTAAGAGTACCCGATCCTCTGACCTCATTATAATAAAGGATCCCCAGACTCAGCTCTTCTATCATTAGATGCCGAAAAGGCATTTGATAGGATAGATTGGGAATTTCTTATTCAGGTATTGGAAAAGTTTAATTGTGGAAATAAGTTTGTCCAATGGGTGAAAATATTATATAGTAACCCTTCAGCTGAAATTATAACAAACAGAAATATATCTAAACCAATAAAGATCAGTAGAGGATGCAGACAAGGATGCCCAATGTCATCTTTGTTATTTACTCTGGCAATAGAGCCATTTGCTATTGCTATTCGTTCACACCCGCAAATTTATGGAATAAAAGTAGGATCCAATGAACACAGAATTTCCCTGTTTGCAGATGATGTTATTCTATTTGTATATAAAATAAGTAGCTCAATAAAACATATTCTGGACATAATCAAACAATATGGTGAGATATCGGGATATAAAATAAATAAAAACAAATCTTCAATGTTACTCCTAGATAAGAATGAAAAGATTAATATAACTCCAGAAATACAACAGTTTAAGATAGTAAATGAATTTAAGTATTTAGGAATACACATTTCATCAAATATAGAACAGATATCCGCAATTAACTATAAACACATGTTAAAAGTAGTAGGTGATTCTTTAGAAAGATGGATGCCATTGCCAATATCTATGATTGGAAGAGTAAATTTAATGAAAATGAATATACTACCAAAAGTGCTCTACGTGTTTCAGAATGTTGCCCTTCCACCTCCTCCTGAATTCTTTCCACAAATAAGAAAGATGACACGTTTCTTATGGAAAAATAGGAAATCCAGAATACGCTTAACATTACGGACATGCTCTAATTTCCACTGGTACTATTATGCTGTACATCTTAGGTCTATGATGTTTTATTATAGAAAACACTCTCCACATTGGGCTGATATGGAAACACAAGATTTAACATCAACACTCCCAGCATATTTGTATTCCAATTCAATATTGAAGCTCCTAAAACAAACTAAAAACCCATTTCTTAAAAATACAATTAGAGTATGGAGAGATGTTAAAAAAATTCTAAATGAATCGAATGACTTATCTTTATTCAGCCCAGTGTGGGGAAACCAATTCTTTATACCTGGTAGAGCGGACTCAACATTTAAAGAATGGAAGGATAAAGGTCTCCAAATGATTGAACATCTATATGAATCAAACTCAGACACACTAATGAGCTTTCAAGAGTTACAGAATAAATTTAATATAAATAAGAATCATTTTTTTAAATATCTTCAACTCAGAAATTTTATAAAAACAACACAGAACAATGCGTTGACAAAACCTCTAAAGTCAACTTTAGAAGAAATGCTGACAAAAGATAGTTTAAAAAAGGTATAATGTCCTCTGTTAGCATGTGAACAGCTAGTTCTGGATGTCACCAGCAAACTGGTCGATCCACTGTGAGAAGGTGCTATTTATAATGGTTAGTATGGTTAAATAAATAAGACTGAGTTTAGTGCAGCTCCTCAGACTGACTTAGGTCTTTTGGATAAAGATTAAATGTTCCAACAAGAATCTGTAGAGGATCTGACTTTAACTTTGTTAGAGTTAAAGTTTAATTATAATTCACCTGGAACAATTTGTTATGTAAAAGTTTACTGGTAAATTATTCTGTTTGTGCTTTTGTGTGTCTTTATTCTGACATTAAGTGAACTTTTTAAACACAGACCGACCGTAGGGGAAATCTAAAGGATTTTTTTATCATGCCTGAACACATGTTCAACTTGTAAGGTGGTTTCAGGAAGTCAAAGCAAGATGTAGAAATTTTGGACGAAGGCAATTGGTGGCTTGACATTATTATTTTATTTTTTATTGTACGCTATTAACACCCCATGAGGAATTAATTCCCTGCATTTTTCCCATCACACATGTGGAGCAGAGAGCTGCAATCTGTCCAGGATAGCTGAACTCGAAGAGGAGGTTGAGACTCAAAAAAACAAAATCAGGTTAGAGGGAGCTGCTTTTCAAAATCAATATTTTATACGCTGGGTTTTTATTATTCCTTCAATGATGATTGTGTTCTTCATATAGCGAGTATGAAGTGGAGCTTGAGGCGTTGTCAGGTGTCCGAAAGGAGCTGACAAGGTGTCGAATGAGAAGAGCATCCTCAAAAAGAAGCTCTGTGACTCGGAGACTCAGCTGCAGGCCATGAAGGTAAAGGGTCTCCCATTGAACACGGGTGTTTTAAATGCTGGTGTTTAGTAACAGATTTTATTCTTTTGTTTTGCTTCAGGCTAAACTCGGAAGCTCTGAACAAGCGGTCTGCACTCTGGAAGTAAAATTAGCCCAGCGGGACGATGAACTCCATGCTGGAGAGATGAGCGCAGACGGCTTCATAACATCATCCAGGAGCTCAAGGTGAGTTACCGCCTGGTTCAACCAGGAAGTACTGGTACCCTAACACTCTCAGATACACATCCTTTAGGATTGTCTGTTTGTTGTCCACTGTTATCACTCTTTGTTAAAATCATGTCTCTCTTGTAAATGAGTTCCTGAGGCTCAATGGAACTAAGCTATAGAAATAAAGGTTAAATGGAAAAAGATGAGGGAGTTTAGAGCCACAGGAGCATTTCTCTAGTTCTTACAACCATTTAAGTCACTTCGAATTTATTTTGATGTGTGATGAAGGAACTGATCCTTTAAAGTTCTTATATAACTAGTTTTTAGGGTCTTTTGTTTTAGTCTATTAATTTGACAATCTTTTTCCTCTCCGTGCTTTGATCACATTGTTCGGACGTTTTCACCTGCAAGTCTTTGAAAATCCATCACTGATGAAATGATTACCTTTTCTTCCAGGGAAACATCAGGGTGTTTTGCAGAGTCCGCCCTCTTGTGGATGGAGGACAGAGCGGTCACATCCAGCTCTCAGCAAACAACAAGTCGATCACACTGACCAGAACTGAGGAGGTCAGAATGACGTCGGCAAACTGTTTTATTCTCCAGGCCACAACGGCCACTTTTTGTCAAACTTTAACAAAAATAATGTATGAGCTGTGAAGTTGCTAACTGGTTTCCGTCATTACAAAAGAAGTTTGGTTGTTATTGAGAACTTCTGAGTGAATTCTGTTTTTTGTTTTGTTTTTTTTCTTCTGCTCGTCAGTCTAGAAAAAGTGGAGTGAATACGAAGAACTATCATTTTAGTTTTGAACGCGTGTTTGGGCACCAGGCCTCGCAGCAGGAGGTAAATATGAACCAATCAAATCTTTCTCATCTCTCACAGGAATAAACGTCTTTTTTTATTTTTCAGATTTTTGATGAAATCTCCCTCCTGGTTCAGTCAGCCCTGGACGGCCATAACGTTTGTATTTTTGCTTACGGTCAAACGGGAAGTGGGAAAACCTACACCATGGAGGGGGAGGAGGTTGACGACTGCATGGGAGTCATTCCAAGAGCCGTGCGACACATTTTCACATCTGGAGAAAATCTGAAGTCGCAGGGCTGGGAGGTTGGTTAAAAAAAAAAAAAATTAAAAACAAATTTATTTCCAGAAACACTAATTTCACAGAACAAACTTGTGTCTGAGATGTGGTGGGAAGAAATAATCTTTACGGTCATTTAACACAGGTTTCTATTCGAATCTCAGATCTCCTTCACTGCCAGCTTCGTTGAAATTTACGAGACCCTGCGTTGTACAAGTCAAGTCCAACAAAAGACCTGAGCTCGAGATCAGGAAGACCTCAAGCAACGAGGTGACCGTCACCAACATCACCTTCAGGAAGGTGGACGTAGAGGATCAGGTATGGCAGGCACATTTCCTGGTGTGTTCGGCAACCAAAGTTGAGCCCTGCAAAATTATAATTTAAAACTGAGGATTAAGAATCAGTAATTTAGCCTGTGTGCTCTCTCTATAGTGTTTATCCGTTTTATTATGAATAGTTTTGTTTCTCCTGCTAGGTCTTTGAACTCATCGCTCTGGCCAAGCAGAATCGTGCCACGGCCCAAACGGCCCAGAACAACCGCTCTTCCCACTCCCATTCTGTGTTCCAGCTGCAGATTGAGGGGGAGAACACTGGGCGGGACGTTAAATGCAAGTGTATTATATCTCTGATTCTGTGCTTTTACTTCCACTTGTGTCTGTAAGTCGAAATGAAGTAGGATGATGTGCTGCCTACCGAGACAGTCTCTCTGGGCCTACGAACGCAGCTCTAACTGTAAGAGAGAAACTGATCGTTTAAAGGAGCTGGTGATGGGAAACGCTGAACTTGTCGAAGCATTAAAGCAGCTAGGTCCCCTTCTGCAGGAGGAAACTCAACTGCATAGTCAGCCTGCCTCAGACAGGATTCAAATGAGTTTTCTAGAAAAATGCAACAAGACTGCTGCAGATGAATCAAGAAGCCTAGCTGCTGAAATTGTGGAGGTAAAGGAGAGTCTGGCAAAGGCTGAAGCTAGCATCACGTGTACCACATGCGGTGCAAATGACAATCAAGACTCTCTGACTCTGACTCGTAAATGAGTCTGCAAGGCTCAATGGGACTAACCTGTATACATGGAAAAAGATGAGGGGGTTTAGAGCCACAGGAGCATTTCTCTAGTTCTTACAACCATTTAAGTCACTTCGAATTTATTTTGATGTGTGATGAAGGAACTGATCCTTTAAAGTTCTTATATAACTAGTTTTTAGGGTCTTTTGTTTTAGTCTATTAATTTGACAATCTTTTTCCTCTCCGTGCTTTGATCACATTGTTCGGACGTTTTCACCTGCAAGTCTTTGAAAATCCATCACTGATGAAATGATTACCTTTTCTTCCAGGGAAACATCAGGGTGTTTTGCAGAGTCCGCCCTCTTGTGGATGGAGGACAGAGCGGTCACATCCAGCTCTCAGCAAACAACAAGTCGATCACACTGACCAGAACTGAGGAGGTCAGAATGACGTCGGCAAACTGTTTTATTCTCCAGGCCACAACGGCCACTTTTTGTCAAACTTTAACAAAAATAATGTATGAGCTGTGAAGTTGCTAACTGGTTTCTGTCATTACAAAAGAAGTTTGGTTGTTATTGAGAACTTCTGAGTGAATTCTGTTTTTTGTTTTGTTTTTTTTCTTCTGCTCGTCAGTCTAGAAAAAGTGGAGTGAATACGAAGAACTATCATTTTAGTTTTGAACGCGTGTTTGGGCACCAGGCCTCGCAGCAGGAGGTAAATATGAACCAATCAAATCTTTCTCATCTCTCACAGGAATAAACGTCTTTTTTTATTTTTCAGATTTTTGATGAAATCTCCCTCCTGGTTCAGTCAGCCCTGGACGGCCATAACGTTTGTATTTTTGCTTACGGTCAAACGGGAAGTGGGAAAACCTACACCATGGAGGGGGAGGAGGTTGACGACTGCATGGGAGTCATTCCAAGAGCCGTGCGACACATTTTCACATCTGGAGAAAATCTGAAGTCGCAGGGCTGGGAGGTTGGTTAAAAAAAAAAAAAAAATTTAAAAACAAATTTATTTCCAGAAACACTAATTTCACAGAACAAACTTGTGTCTGAGATGTGTGGGAAGAAATAATCTTTACGGTCATTTAACACAGGTTTCTATTCGAATCTCAGATCTCCTTCACTGCCAGCTTCGTTGAAATTTACAAGACCCTGCGAGACCTTTTGTACAAGTCAAGTCCAACAAAAGACCTGAGCTCGAGATCAGGAAGACCTCAAGCAACGAGGTGACCGTCACCAACATCACCTTCAGGAAGGTGGACGTAGAGGATCAGGTATGGCAGGCACATTTCCTGGTGTGTTCGGCAACCAAAGTTGAGCCCTGCAAAATTATAATTTAAAACTGAGGATTAAGAATCAGTAATTTAGCCTGTGTGCTCTTTCTCTAGTGTTTATCCGTTTTATTATGAATAGTTTTGTTTCTCCTGCTAGGTCTTTGAACTCATCGCTCTGGCCAAGCAGAATCGTGCCACGGCCCAAACGGCCCAGAACAACCGCTCTTCCCACTCCCATTCTGTGTTCCAGCTGCAGATTGAGGGGGAGAACACTGGGCGGGACGTTAAATGCAAGTGTATTATATCTCTGATTCTGTGCTTTTACTTCCACTTGTGTCTGTAAGTCGAAATGAAGTAGGATGATGTGCTGCCTACCGAGACAGTCTCTCTGGGCCTACGAACGCAGCTCTAACTGTAAGAGAGAAACTGATCGTTTAAAGGAGCTGGTGATGGGAAACGCTGAACTTGTCGAAGCATTAAAGCAGCTAGGTCCCCTTCTGCAGGAGGAAACTCAACTGCATAGTCAGCCTGCCTCAGACAGGATTCAAATGAGTTTTCTAGAAAAATGCAACAAGACTGCTGCAGATGAATCAAGAAGCCTAGCTGCTGAAATTGTGGAGGTAAAGGAGAGTCTGGCAAAGGCTGAAGCTAGCATCACGTGTACCACATGCGGTGCAAATGACAATCAAGACTCTCTGACTCTGACTCGTAAATGAGTCTGCAAGGCTCAATGGGACTAACCTGTATACATGGAAAAAGATGAGGGGGTTTAGAGCCACAGGAGCATTTCTCTAGTTCTTACAACCATTTAAGTCACTTCGAATTTATTTTGATGTGTGATGAAGGAACTGATCCTTTAAAGTTCTTATATAACTAGTTTTTAGGGTCTTTTGTTTTAGTCTATTAATTTGACAATCTTTTTCCTCTCCGTGCTTTGATCACATTGTTCGGACGTTTTCACCTGCAAGTCTTTGAAAATCCATCACTGATGAAATGATTACCTTTTCTTCCAGGGAAACATCAGGGTGTTTTGCAGAGTCCGCCCTCTTGTGGATGGAGGACAGAGCGGTCACATCCAGCTCTCAGCAAACAACAAGTCGATCACACTGACCAGAACTGAGGAGGTCAGAATGACGTCGGCAAACTGTTTTATTCTCCAGGCCACAACGGCCACTTTTTGTCAAACTTTAACAAAAATAATGTATGAGCTGTGAAGTTGCTAACTGGTTTCTGTCATTACAAAAGAAGTTTGGTTGTTATTGAGAACTTCTGAGTGAATTCTGTTTTTTGTTTTGTTTTTTTTCTTCTGCTCGTCAGTCTAGAAAAAGTGGAGTGAATACGAAGAACTATCATTTTAGTTTTGAACGCGTGTTTGGGCACCAGGCCTCGCAGCAGGAGGTAAATATGAACCAATCAAATCTTTCTCATCTCTCACAGGAATAAACGTCTTTTTTTATTTTTCAGATTTTTGATGAAATCTCCCTCCTGGTTCAGTCAGCCCTGGACGGCCATAACGTTTGTATTTTTGCTTACGGTCAAACGGGAAGTGGGAAAACCTACACCATGGAGGGGGAGGAGGTTGACGACTGCATGGGAGTCATTCCAAGAGCCGTGCGACACATTTTCACATCTGGAGAAAATCTGAAGTCGCAGGGCTGGGAGGTTGGTTAAAAAAAAAAAAAAAATTTAAAAACAAATTTATTTCCAGAAACACTAATTTCACAGAACAAACTTGTGTCTGAGATGTGTGGGAAGAAATAATCTTTACGGTCATTTAACACAGGTTTCTATTCGAATCTCAGATCTCCTTCACTGCCAGCTTCGTTGAAATTTACAAGACCCTGCGAGACCTTTTGTACAAGTCAAGTCCAACAAAAGACCTGAGCTCGAGATCAGGAAGACCTCAAGCAACGAGGTGACCGTCACCAACATCACCTTCAGGAAGGTGGACGTAGAGGATCAGGTATGGCAGGCACATTTCCTGGTGTGTTCGGCAACCAAAGTTGAGCCCTGCAAAATTATAATTTAAAACTGAGGATTAAGAATCAGTAATTTAGCCTGTGTGCTCTTTCTCTAGTGTTTATCCGTTTTATTATGAATAGTTTTGTTTCTCCTGCTAGGTCTTTGAACTCATCGCTCTGGCCAAGCAGAATCGTGCCACGGCCCAAACGGCCCAGAACAACCGCTCTTCCCACTCCCATTCTGTGTTCCAGCTGCAGATTGAGGGGGAGAACACTGGGCGGGACGTTAAATGCAAGTGTATTATATCTCTGATTCTGTGCTTTTACTTCCACTTGTGTCTGTAAGTCGAAATGAAGTAGGATGATGTGCTGCCTACCGAGACAGTCTCTCTGGGCCTACGAACGCAGCTCTAACTGTAAGAGAGAAACTGATCGTTTAAAGGAGCTGGTGATGGGAAACGCTGAACTTGTCGAAGCATTAAAGCAGCTAGGTCCCCTTCTGCAGGAGGAAACTCAACTGCATAGTCAGCCTGCCTCAGACAGGATTCAAATGAGTTTTCTAGAAAAATGCAACAAGACTGCTGCAGATGAATCAAGAAGCCTAGCTGCTGAAATTGTGGAGGTAAAGGAGAGTCTGGCAAAGGCTGAAGCTAGCATCACGTGTACCACATGCGGTGCAAATGACAATCAAGACTCTCTGACTCTGACTCGTAAATGAGTCTGCAAGGCTCAATGGGACTAACCTGTATACATGGAAAAAGATGAGGGGGTTTAGAGCCACAGGAGCATTTCTCTAGTTCTTACAACCATTTAAGTCACTTCGAATTTATTTTGATGTGTGATGAAGGAACTGGTCCTGTGAAGTTCTTATAACTAGTTTTTAGGGTCTTTTGTTTTAGTCCATTAATCTGACATTAATCTTTTTCCTGTCCGTGCTTTGATTGATCACATTGTTCGGACGTTTTCACCTGTAAGTCTTTGAAAATCCACTGATGAAATGATGACCTTTTCTTCCAGGGAAACAGGGTGTTTTGTAGGGTCCGCCCTCTTGTGGATGGAGGACCGAGCGGTCACATCCAGCTCTCAGCAAACAAGTCGATCACGCTGACCAGAACTGAGTGTTGGTTTTGTCAAACCAACCCCCATTCAGACTCAGGCCTGGCCGGTGCTAGTCAGTGAAGACCTGATAGCAATCGCTCAGACAGGAACAGGGAAAACTCTGGCCTACCTGCTGCCAGGGTTCATCCACATGGATGGACAGCCCATACCATATGGAAAGTCTTTGCCTGTTGACTGCCTACTGACTCGATATATCAAGCCAGTTGTTACGAATCTGGGGGTAAAGATAGATACAGATATAAGGCTGGATTCTCACATCAGAACAGTTGTGAGATCTAGCTTTTTTCACTTAAGGCAGTTAGCAAAAGTGAAACCCATTCTTCCAAGGCAGCATTTTTAAACAGCAATCCATGCTTTCGCAACCACTCGGCTGGATTATTGTAATGCGCTTTATGCTGGCATAAGTGATTCATGCATTTCACAGCTTCAAAGAGTTCAAAATGCCGTGCACGACTTTTAACCGGGACACGGAAATTTGATAGTATTTCTCCTGTTTTGGCCTCTTTGCATTAGTTACCAGTAGGGCTGTGCGATATGACGATATATATCGTGGGGACGATAGAAACGTGTCTATCGTGCTACTTTCCTTCTATCGTCTCTATCGTGATAAATAAGAATAAAAAAATAACTGTCGCAAATAAGCTTCATATTGTGGTTTTGCGAGATGACGGCGCGGCTTTATGTTTGACGCACGCGCGGGTTTGCGACACATGCTTTACGTGGTTAAACTCGAGAGCAACAGAGACGCAGGCGCATGAAGCCGGTGTCTCAACCATAGATCTCAACAAGGAGAAAACAGCTGCACAGGCAGCCCAAGAAGAATAACTTTTACCAAAAAGAGGGGGAAGCTCACCTTGTTAGCTTCCATTATTTCGCTCCGCTGAAACTCGGAGACAAAATGGGTCCAGAGGACACGAACCCAGAGTCCAACCGAGTCCGAACTCGGGTCCAGTTAACCAATACAAAACAGACCAGAGACACAACAGAACCGCAATCAAACGCAACGTTTTCTCTTTTCTGTTTCTTGCTTTGTTTACTCAAACTTCAGAGCGGATTTCTTCTTCGTGAGTTTCATTAGCAGCTGTTGTTTTACCGCCACCTGCAGGAAAAATTTGGACCAAAGTAGAAAAGGAGTTGTTTGTTTGTTTGTTTGTTAGTTTATTCATTTTATAAAATGAAATACAACAATTAACGTATTCATAATAGAAAAAAATAATAAAATGAAAGGTAGCAGATGAAGAATAAATCTTATTAAATCTGCTCCTTATTCATCTAATAACAGTTCAAACAATATTTTCTATAATAACAAAATAAGTAAATAACTCAGTCAATTTTCAATTCACATATATCACACATTAAATTAGATTCATTTATATTTTTTTAGCAATTCATTTTTTACCAGTTTCTTAAATACAAGGAATGATTTGGCTTCCTTAACATTTGTCATTTGTCATTAAGTCATTCCATAATCGTACTCCTTGAATTAAGGTAGATCTTAGGTAGATCTAGTTTCTACTTTGGTCCAAATTTCCTTGTTCTTTTTGTTCACATTCTTATAATTGTAACTATCTGTAGTAAAATAATAAAATAAAAAAACTTTGGTCCAAAATTTTCCTGTACACACAAACACACATCGTGTTGTATATATCGTGATATATATTGTTATCGTGATATAAAAAAGTCCATATCGTGATATATGATTTTTTTCCATATCGCCCAGCCCTAGTTACCAGTGCATTATAGGATTCATTTTAAAATACTTTTGTTCGCTTTTAAAGCTCTGAATGGCCGCTCTCCTCCTTACTTGACTGAGCTACTACAATCTTACACTCCCTCCCATTCTCTCAGATCAGCTAACCAGCAGTTTCTGAGGATTCCAAAAACTAAGCTTAAGCTCAGAGGTGACCGTGCTTTTTCAGTGATTGCCCCTAAACTCTGGAATGATCTTCCGAGTGACATAAGACAAGCCTCGTCCATTGTAGTTTTTAAGTCTCTTCTTAAAACTCATCTTTTCTCTTTGGCGCGATCCGAGAGGTTTGATTTTATTGTGTAAAACTTTTATTTTAATGCTAGTTTTTATATCTGACCTTTTTATTTTTGTACTGTATTTTATGTTTGTGTACAGCACTTTTTGGTCCCACGGTTTTAAAGTGCTTTAGAAATAAAGTTGGTATGGTATGGTATACCCAGAGCTGAGCGGAATGGTCCAGGCATGTTGGTGCTGACCCCTACCAGAGAACTTGCCCTGCAGATTGAAGATGAGTGCAGAAAATACCAGTACAAGGGATACAAAAGCATCGGTATCTAAGGAGAGAGGGTGGAGGTAGAGGCGGCAGAGACCGAAGCCAAAACTGGGGATTCTAATGAGTGGGGGACCAGACTTAAATAAGGACAAATGTGTTCAAAAATCAGCCAAAAACTTCAATTTAATAGGTCAAAAAATGGCTAACAAAGAATTAATGTCAATGAAAAATTAATCAAAAGATAAATAACAAATTTGGGCCCAACTTAAATGAGGTCAACTGAACTCTAACAAAACTGACCTGCTAACAAAGAACAAAGGGCTGCTTAAATAGGGCCGGAGTAACCCAAATCTGCCACATGAGGGAGGCACAACATAATAAAGGGAACAAAAAATACAAATTGGCTAAATACAGCATTTGAAACAAATAAAGCAAAAACTCAAACTAGCTTAGCACAAACAATAAGTGAATATTAAAGTGTCAAACCTAACTAACTAAAGCCAAGTTTAACAAATAAAGTTCCCTCTCCCCTCAGTCTTTTAGAAAAGTGGTATGTTCCAGGCTTCCTCCTCCAACTGATCTGCATTTGCAACACCTCAAAACAGAAGAACAAAATATATAAAATAATAATTAAATAAATACTAACACGATGTGGTGGTGGTAAAAGCACCCACCACACACACCCCCTCCTCTGAAGGCACACTGGCACAGCGGGACAAGTAGTCAGCGGTAGCATTCCGCCTGCCAGGGATGCGATGCACCTCAAATTTGTAGGGTTGCATGGCCAGGTACCAGCGGGTTATTCGACCACCGTGCCTCAGGGTTCTGAACTTGGACCAACGTTATTTATTCTGTATGTGAATGACTTGATAAAAGTGTCAGGACTCCTAAAATGTATCCGATTTGCTGAAGATACATTTTTTGTTTGGGTAAAGATATAGAACAGATGTTGGAGTTGATGACGACAGAATTAGTTAAAATACAAAATTGGTTAAAACTTAATTATCATTAAATTTAGATAAAACTAAGTACAAACCGGATTCCAAAAATGTTAAGACACTAAACAAATTGTGAATAAAAACTGAATGCAATGATGTGGAGATGGCAAATATCAATATTTTATTCGTAATAGAATCAATATTTTATTTGCAATAGAATATAGATGACGGATCAAAAGTTTAATCTGAGTAAATGTAAAATTTTAAAGGAAAATATGTTTATTCAAAATTTCAGTGTCAACAAATCCCAAAAAAGTTGGGACAAGTAGCAATAAGTGGCTGAAAAAAGGAAATTGAGCATATAACGAACAGCTGGAAGACCAATTAACACTAATTAGGTCAATTGACAACATGATTGGTATAAAAAGAGCTTCTCAGAGTGTCAGTGTCTCTCAGAAGCCAATATGGTAAGAGGATCACCAATTCCACCATTGTTGTGCAGAAAGATAGTGCAGCAATACAGAATGGTGTTACCCAGCGTAAAATAGCAAAGACTTTAGTTATCATCATCAACCGTGCATAACTTCAAAAGATTCAGAGAATCTGGAACAATCTCTGTGCTAAGGGTCAAGGCTTTAAGACTCTACTGGATGCTCGTGATCTCCAGGCCCTTAAACGTCCCTGCACCTCAAACAGGAATGCCACTGTCAAGGAAATAACAGAATGGGCTCAGGAATACTTCCAGAAAGCATTGTCAGTGAACACAATCCACCGTGCCATCCGCCGTTGCAGCTGAAACTCTACAGTGCAAAGAGGAAGCCATTTCTAAGCAAGCTCCACAAGCTCAGACGTTTGCACTGGGCCAGGGGTCATTTAAAATGGAGTGTGGCAAAATGGAAGACTGTTCTGTGTCAGATGAGTCACGATTTGAAGTTCTTTATGGAACACTGGGACGCCATGTCATCCGGACCAGAGAGGACAAGGATAGCCCAAGTTGTTATCAACGCTCCGTTCAGAAGCCTGCATCACTGATGGTATGGGGTTGCATGAGCGCTTGTGGCATGGGCAGCTTGCATGTCTGGAAAGGCACCATTAATGCAGAGAACTATGTTCAGGTTCTAGAACAACATATGCTCCCATCTAGACGTCATCTCTTTCAGGGAAGACCCTGCATTTTTCAACAAGATAATGCCAGACCACATTCTGCAGCAATCACAACATCATGGCTACGTAGGAGAAGGATCCGGTACTGAAATGTCCAGCCTGCAGTCCAGATCTTTCACCTATAGAGAACATTTGACGCATCATAAAGAGGAAGGTGCGACAAAGAAGGCCCAAGATGATTGAACAGTTAGAGGCCTGTATTAGACATGAATGTAGAGCATTCCTATTTCTAAACTTGAGAAACAGGTCTCCTCTGTCCCCAGACGTCTGTTGAGTGTTGTAAGAAGAAGGGGGGATGTCACACAGTGGTAAAAATGGACTTGTCCCAACTTTTTTGGGATTTGTTGACACCATGAAATTTTGAAACATATTTTTCCCTTAAAAATACATTCTCTCAGTTTAAACTTTTGATCTGTGATTTGTGTTCTATTCTGAATAAAATATTAGATGTTGGCACCTCCAAATAATTGCAGTTTTTATTTACAATTTTTTTTTAGTGTCCCAACTTTTTTGGAATCCGGTTTGTATATGATATTCAGTAAAGAAAAAGGATACTGTTGTTCCATTTAAGATTGATGGTGTGAGTTCCATTTAAGATTGATGGTGTTGAGATCTAAACCATCTCAGTGTGTCCTCTCTAACTTTATCTCCCAGTTGTTAAACATGTGCTGTACCTCTGATGATCTCATTCCTGATCTTCTCCATCCTTGTCACTCCTAAGGAGAACCTCAGCATCTTCATTTCTGCCACTTCCAGTTCTTTCTCCTGTCTTTTTGTCAATGACACCGTCTCCAGACCATAATCATTTTTATTTTAAAGCGCCTTTCAGGACACCCAAGGACACTTAACAAACCAATACAGTTCAAACATTATCAGCGACAAATTGAAATACATCCCTAACATTGCTCCTGCTTGTTAATGTACGTTTAACATAAAAATAATTATAGTTATGATGAAAACAATCATTAAAAACAATACAAAAAACGGTCGATTTCTATACCCCCCTAAAATGGACTATTCCATCATGACATCACCCAAAAATCCAGCGAGCGGGAGACAGAAAAAAGAGACTAAGAAGGGTTGACAGGTGCAGACGGTAGCAGGTCAAGTTACGGAGCAGCAAAGTAAATTGAACTTTGTGTGTGGAAAGATTCGACGGTTGAAGTGGAGGAGGAACGGAGTGGAAAGAAGAGACGAGACAAACGTAAGTTGGCATAATCCAGACTGTGAGTGGACTGAGATGGCTAGCAGTAGTGGGCGTCAAAAGGGATTAAATACTGGAAAACGATGTCTTGAGGTTGAAGAGGAAGGTGTTGAGATTAGGAAAAGAGTCATGATGGACAAATGTAAAGTTGTATTGAGGTTTAAGGAAGGAAATGGTTTGACAGGAGTGAGCCCTATTTATTTTTCAAAGGGATTGAAGAAAGCTGTTGGTGAAGTTGAACTGGCCAAAGTGTTGTGGGATGGAAACCTTCTCATTTGTGTAAATGATGAACAAAAGACCAAGGATTTGAACTTACAAACAGTGTGTGGTAATGAAGTAGTGGATAGAAAGATTATGGGGGAAGAGAGAGGTTCTAGAGGTGTTACATCAGGGATTCCTGTGGGAGAGAAATTGGAGGCATTGAAAATGTTCATGAAAGGAGGGGATATTACAAATATGAAACGTTTGCCAGCTTATAGAAATTGGGAGAAAGTTGACAGTACATCTATCCTGTTGTATTTCCAGGACAGACTCTTGCCGGATAAAGTAATGATAGGCTTCTTGTGCTTCAGTGTGAGGGCTTATGTCCCACCACATCTACGGTGCTATAACTGTCAAAGATATGGACATGTAGCTAATGTCTGCAGGAGTAAACGAAGATGTAGTAGATGTGGAGGGGACCATTCTTATGGTGAATGTGGAGAGAAACCGATGAACTGCTGCAACTGTGGTGGAGGTCATTCTGCAGCTTATGCAGGGTGCATGAAAAGAAAGGAAGCAGCTGAAATTCAATAAGTTAAAACAGATAAGAAAATTACGTATGCCGAAGCAGTGAAAGAGGTAAACAATGGTATTCCTACAAAAACAACTGTTGACGCAACAAGTGTACCAGACAATGATCAGAGTAATATCACCGTTGATAGATTGATTCCATTCCTTGCTTACGTCATAAACTGTTCAGAACAAGCAAAAACTAAGACTGAATAAATATAAATCATCATAAAGGCAGCCACAAAATTCTTTAATGTAAAAGAGATCCTGGGAAAAAATACATGAGGAACTGAGACAAGGGGAAGGAACGTCTGAAAATGAGGTTTCTATGAACATGGCTTGACTGAACTATGGAGAAGAAATATTGTGTGGTGGAGGGAATTTATCGCATGTTACACTTTATAGGTACGTCAAGTTGCTCAATGTGGTGAATTACGTATGCACAGTATGGTGAATTGCTTTAGTTATGGGTATATTAAATCTTACAGTTTGTTAACGTTTAGAATAGCTGATACTTGTCTTCCTTATGTGATGATGGTGAAGTGATATCGTTTTGGTGTGCAAAGCTAGTTTGGTGAGCAAATGTGTTTAATTTAAACCTCTCCCTCTCTCTCAACCCACGCAGACAAGATGGAAGATGATGGAAGCACTCAGCTGAGGCGTCAATTCTACGGATACTTCTCCGCCCTTATCGCCTCTCTCTATGGCCACAGGGTAGGCGTTCTGGCCGGCATGACTGTGTCTGAGGTGGAGGCAGCCAAGGCAAGGGACCATTCCCAGGGCTTTGTTGTGAATGTAAGTTGGCAGCTACTCAACGCACAGTAAATCCAACGGAGCACGGTGGCGAACTAACCAATTTGCATGTCTCCTCCACAGGTGAAGGAGTACAAAACAGTTACTTTGGTCTGGCACAGGTCTACCTGACCCAGGAGGAGTTCTCCTGGGCTGAACGGTGGCTGCGCATGAGGGCTAAACTGGAGCTGCCGGGGGAGAAGTTTTTCTACGCCGCTAGTTCAAACCTGGGCAAGGTTCTCCTGAAATGTCTCCGGGAGGTATGGGAAGAGATTGAGCTTCCAGGACTGCCTACCTTCATGGACCTCCGGACGTCCGTGGTCCACCACGTCAGGAGCTTCCACAGCCGTGAGGAACGCGACACCTTGGCTCGCTTCATGTGCCACCACAGCGCAACTGCGGACCGGTACTATAAGATGCACCTCAACATCGTTCAAGCCAGAAGGGTCAGGGACCTATTCGACCAGTCGCTGACGACGCAGAGGCCCGGGCAGGAGAGCTCGGATCTGGTTCGACTAACTTGAAAATAATGTTGGTTCTTATGTAAATAAAATAAAAGGTCTGGGCCTCCAGTTCCGCAACTTGTTTTACTGTATTTTTTTTCTCCAAAGTGTTTTAAAAACTGGGTTTCTTATATCGTTCCGAAGGGTGTTCGAGGTCGGCCACCTCCAGGGTGAGCTCCCACCGTTCACCGCTCGTGCGTCCGAGGGAGACTCCCTCGCTCGGACACGCTCTGCGCAAACCCGGCCTCCTTCCTGGAGCTCGCGCGCCGCAGGGCTGCCTGAACGTTCACCCAGGCAGGAGGCACTAAGTGCAGGGTACAGATGAAGCGCGCGCACCCTGGAGGTCCAGAACCGGCTGGACCCAGCCAGGAGCCACTAAGTGCAGGGTACAGATGAACCGTGCGTGCGGCGGGGCTGCCTGAACGTTCACCCAGGCAGGAGCCACTAAGTCCTGGCTACACCTGATCCACGTGCGCCCTGGAGGTCCAGAACCGGCTGGACCCAACCAGGAGCCACTAAGTCAACCAGCTTCAAGGGAGGTCAAGATGATCTAAATGGTGACATAAGTGTGTATAGGTGAGAGAGTTGATAGTTAGGGATTTAATTTTGGGTAGTAGTAAGTTGGGTGTGAGGGAGTTCTGTGATGGCTGTGCACTTTGAATAGAACTATTACCATCTAGTCCATACTCCAATCTGGTAGGTGGCGGTAATGCACCTTAAGTTGTTTGCCAACCGCCATAAAACACCACAAGAAGAAGAAGAAGACAGAAAAAAAGATGAAGATACGAAAGCGGAGCAGAAAAACGTAAAAAGCGTGAAAAAACCTAAACGTGTGTTTCTACACTACAGAAAGTGACAACGTTTTTCAATGGGTCTAAAATGTCATCAACTGCTGATGGGCGGCCCATTGAAAGTGTGGGGGAACCGTCTGGTATACAAGAAGAAGTTAATGCCGCCGAGGCAGTGATGAAGATGAGGTAAGAGTTTTAGGAATATTTTGTAGGTTGGGTAAAAGAAGTCCTGACAGTAATCAGCTGAGACAACCACTATTTGTTTTCTTTCTGTATCAAAATATTAAAAGATATTCGGCCTAAATCTTCTGACAAAACGAGGAGAGATAGAGGGGATTTTACATTTTACCTACTTTAGCTGCTTGTTTATTATATTATTAAAATATACGGACTATACATGGAATAGAATAGATCTAAAATATTCCACAGTTATCCTTTTTTTTTCTCAACCATTTTACAAAATATTTGACTGTTGAAACTTCATCAGACAATCGTTTTGTTATTTGGTCCCTCCATTAATTACATTACAAAGCACAACTTATAGCTTTCAGAGTAATGCAAAAACGTGTTTTAATAATGACTGGTTTGCTTTGGACAGAAATGCCGTTAGTTTAAAACAACAGAATTAAAAGGCTAAGATTACTAAATTAAATTGTTATCTAAAATGTAAAAATTGATATAAATGAAAAGTGACATTATTTGAATCATTTAGTTTACAGTCTATGTAAGTCTTAAGGTTTAAAAAGAAGTCAAAACTTTCAGTCTTAATTATGGAAACTTGGATAAATGAGAGCCTTCACATGTAGTAAATGTAATAATGTCTTATTTTTCCCTTTATTTCCTCCAACACCAACATATTTGTTGTTTTTTCAGATGCAGTCTTTAAACATGCATCATTAAAGACCAGAAACAAGACAGAAGACAACTTTTATAGAAGTCCAGCTGAATAATCAAGGAGGTAATTCATGATCACTTAATGCTGTAAAAAGTGTCTCATGCCTGGACATCTTGCTGTTCATATCGAGCCAGTGTGTGAATTCATCTCAAAGTACCACATCTCAACTACATACACTCACTTTTTCACATTGATCTAACAACTGATCCCTGTTACAGAATATGTAATACAACGTTAAAAGAATTAAAGTTGTGAAAATCTTCTAATTTAGGAAATTATATTTCTACTGTATTGCTCACATCTACCTTCTGTTTGTGTTTATTTAGTGTTGTTGAATGTGGTGTAAGACTTGATTTAGAGCCTTTTATTGCAATAATAAAACATGTTTTACAAAAAGACTTTAAAGGATAGTTGTACCTTATTAAAGTAGAGAAAAAAAAAACCGGTTGTTTTTATTGTCTAGTTCCCAGTATTAGAGTATGAACATGAAAATCTTTGACCTTCAGGGCAGGGCCTAATGGTACATTTAGGCTGACTTGGGGGAGGGCCCCTTTACAAAGGTTTACCTGGGGCCCCAAAATGTCTAAGTCCGTCACTGACAAGTGCTACCATATTCTGTGACCCATATTGCAACGACCTGAGTCAATTGAACCAAACTGAAGCAACTTAATGACACCTGGGGAAACCTGTGCAGGTGCTTTGAGTTTTGTAGATGATTAGTGCGTCACACTCAGTTTAAAACATTCATGTCTTGCTAAATTTGGGCTGACTGGGTAGCACGGTGGCACAACTGGTAGAGCTGCTGCCTCTCAGCGAGCAGGTCCCCGGTTCAAATCCCAGTCCGGGGGCCTTTCTGGGTGGAGTTTGCATGTTCTCTCCGTGCATGCGTGGGTTTTCTCCGGGTGCTCCGGTTTCCTCCCACAGTCCAAAAACATGTTAGGCTGATTGGTGACCCATTTTTATTTTACAGAAAAGAGCAATAAGGATCATCACCAGAAAGCATTATTACCATCCATCAAATGTATTGTTTAGCAAATTAAAATTACTGAAATTTTATGATTTGGTTGACTACAACATACTCTTAATGTTGTACAAGGCGCAAACCTTCACATTACCCTCAAATATACAAACACTTTTTGTAAAAAGACAGAGTACTTACAATCTTAAGGGTACTGATATTTTTGTTAAGCCAAAACATAGTACTAGTTTAAAGAGTAGGTCTACTTTAATTTATGGAATAGGTCTATGGAATGGTTTAGAAAACGATATCAAAGTTGCAAAAACAATGACAGTTTAAAAAAATGAATACATTTAGGTTTCTGGAAAAATATGTATAAATTAGTTTGTTTCAAATATTATTTATGGTAAAATATGATGAGTTATTTATTGTGTATTTTTTTTTTGTTTGAATTATTGTTGTTTGAATTGATTGTTTGAATTAATTTTGTTAAAAAGGGGCAGACATAAGATTTTTATCTTCTGCTTCCTTTCATTTCATGCAATGTTTGAAAATTTATTTACGTGGAATTGTAAATAGTTTTTTTGTGTTCTCTTAAATTTTAAATTTTAAATGAATAAAGAATCTAAACTAAACTAAACTCTAAATTGACCTTGGGTGTGAGTGAGACAGGTCCCTCTTGTAAATGAGTCCCCGTGGCTCAACGAGGCTAGCCTGTATAAATAAAGGTTGAATGAAGGAATGAATGATTTCTCCACAGTATTCTAATTTTTTTGAAATTCTGTTTTCATGGGTTTCATGAGCTGGAAGCACAAATTATGTAAAAAATAAACAAATACTTGAAATAGTTTAAATTATGGGCTCTAAATCCATCTATTAAATACTAACTTTTTTGAATGGAATTATGGACGTTAAACAACGTTTCCATGATATTCAAATTTTTTGGAAAGAGTCTGTACCGGTATGTAGGTAATCCAGGCAGCTGAGAGGGACACCAAATCTTCCTACGTGGTTCCCGTTTGGTTCCTTCTCTTCAGCCGGTACGAGAAGACACCTGGAGGATGGAGAGGAAGAAAGAAGTTACAGTGAAAAACTGGAGAAAATGCATTTTCTGTGAAAAAACAGAGCTCTGACAGATTCATGTTGCTGAAATCTGTTGAAGCTGAAACTGAGTTGTCAAAGCTCACAGAGAACACTAAACACTGAAAGTAATAAAATGCCAGTTAAAAGTAGCAAAACCCCTCCCTGGGCTGCCACCTTACCATGGTGGAGGGGTTTGAGTGTCCCATTGATCCTAGGAGCTATGCTGTCAGGGGCTTCATGCTCCTAGTAGGGTCACCCAAGGCAGGTCCTAGGTGAGGGACCAGACAAAGTGCAGCCCAAAGACCCCAATGAAGAGTAACACTAATGGAAACAATGTTCCCTCGCCCGGATGCGGGTCACCGGGGCCCCACTCTGGAGCCAAGCCCGGAGGTGGGGCACGTTGGCGAGCGCCTGGTGGCTGGGCTTTTACCCATGGAGCTCGGCCGGGCACAGCCCGAAGAGGAGACGTGGGTCCTCCAGAGGTACGCGACCAACACCATTTGGGTCGGGCTCTCCAATCTCTGGTGCTGAGGTCACCGAGGTGGTTAAAAAGCTCCGCGGTGGAAGGGCTCCGGGGGTGGATGAGATTCGCCCTGAGTTCCTTAGGGCTCTGGATGTTGTGGGGTTGTGTTGGCTTACGCGACTCTGCAATATCGCGTGGACATCGGGGGCAGTTCCCTTGGATTGGCAGACTGGGGTGGTGGTTCCCCTATTCAAAAAGGGGGACCGTAGGGTGTGTTCCAACTATAGGGGGATCACACTCTTAAGCCTCCCTGGTAAGGTCTATTCAGGGGTTCTGGAGAGGAGGGTCCGTCGGATAGTCGAACCTCGGATTCAGGAGGAGCAGTGTGGTTTTCGTGCTGGTCGTGGAACACTGGACCAGCTCTACACCCTCAACAGGGTCCTGGAGGGCGCGTGGGAGTTTGCCCAACCAGTTTACATGTGCTTTGTGGACTTGGAAAAGGCATTCGACCGCGTCCCTCGGGGTACTCCGGGAGTATGGGGTACCAGGCCCATTGATATGGGCTGTTAGGTCCCTGTACGACCGGTGTCAGAGCTTGGTCCGCATTGCCGGCAGTAAGTCAGGCTCGTTTCCAGTGAGAGTTGGACTCCGCCAAGGTTGCCCTTTGTCACCGATTCTGTTCATAACTTTTATGGACAGAATTTCTAGGCGCAGCCAAGGTGTTGAGAGGATCCGTTTTGGTGGCCTTAGAATCACTTCTCTGTTTTTTGCAGATGATGTGGTCCTATTGGCTTCATCAGATCGTGATCTACAGCTTTCGCTGGAGCGGTTTGCAGCCGAGTGTGATGCGGCCGGGATGAGGATCAGTTCCTCCAAGTCCGAGGCCATGGTCTTGAGCCGGAAAAGGGTAGCATGCCCTCTCCGGGTCGGGGAGGAGGTCCTGCCCCAAGTGGAGGAGTTTAAGTATCTCGGGGTCTTGTTCACGAATGAGGGAAAACTGGAGCGTGAGATCGATAGGCGGATAGGTGCAGCGTCCGCAGTGAAGCGGGCGCTGTACCGGTCTGTCGTGGTGAAGAGAGAGCTGAGTCAAAAGGCAAAGCTCTCAATTTACCGATCGATCTACGTTCCCACCCTCATCTATGGTCATGAGCTTTGGGTTGTGACCGAAAGAACGAGATCTCGGATACAAGCGGCTGAAATGAGTTTTCTCCGCAGGGTGTCTGGACTCTCCCTTAGAGATAGGGTGAGAAGCTCAGTCATCCGGGAGGGACTCGGAGTAGAGCCGCTGCTTCTCCACATCGAGAGGAGCCAGTTGAGGTGGCTCGGGCATCTGGTTAGGATGCCTCCTGGACGCCTCCCTGGTGAGGTGTTCCGGGCATGTCCCACCGGGAGGAGACCCAGAGGAAGACCCAGGACACGCTGGAGGGACTATGTTTCTCGGCTGGCCTGGGAACGCCTTGGGATTCCCCCGGAGGAGCTGCTCCAAGTGGCTGGGGAGAGGGAAGTCTGGGCCTCCCTACTTAGGCTGCTACCCCCGCGACCCGTCCCCGGATAAGCGGACGAAAATGGATGGATGGAAAAGTAGCAAAACGTTATCTAAAAGTAGCATAAGACGACAAAAATAGACCAAGTACGCTGAAGACAACAGTATCTTTAAAAGAATTAGAACTCTTGATGTCTTTCTGACACTTGAACGGTTAAAACAGCACAGAGTGTGCAGAAATAATCACATGTCAAAAGAAGTCTGGAAGAAAAGAAAGAATAGAGAGAAACAGGAAGACTCTAGTGTGAAGGCTGACTCCACACAATCCACAGAGTGAAGGCCCTCATTCACTGAGGGACTTACCTGAGAGATGTTCACTCCGCTCAGTTTCTCCACGGCGTCGGGGAGGCGGGTCATGATGTCCAGAACCTCCCCTGACAGTTTGGCTCCTCCCACATCTCTGACACCATGGTGACTTTTTTGGCTTTGCACAGAGGCTTGCTGATCTCCTCTGCCATCTGATGAGAGACAAGCATGACGAAACATTAAAACTAGAAACAAAATAAATGTATTTATTACATGAAGTCAGT
>JBBPBX010000368.1:87685-98778 GCA_038048925.1 Garcialebias charrua
ATCCTAAACTTCTTGAGTTGGGATGTCAGAGTCTAAAATCAGAATTGTTTTTATAGAAAGCATCATTAATGTGAATATGATGCAGCTGGACTTCCTGTTTGAAGATGTTTCACCTCTGACCAGCCGTCCACTGACTCCAGTGACCCCTTTAGTGTGATTCCCCCAAAACTAAACACCTGAAACTCCCAATCATGATCAGAATCAAATCTTTCAGCTGAGGCTTGAAATGTCTCCAAAAAGAACAAAAGTCCATTTTAGTTCAACTCTTAAGAGTTGTCAGGTCCAGGATGGACGAGAATCTACATCAAGCAATGACTCAGTTTGTTTTGTTGAAAACACTTGAAGTCAATAAAGCTTTTTGAAATGCTCCAGATGCAGTCGGTGCCCATGGAGGTGAAGCAGCAGCAGCTCAGGTGGCTCAGTGGTGCAGGTGAGCTTCCCCAGCGCTCAGGCCTCGGTTCTGGACGGCCCGAACCGTCAGTGAAACAGTACAGTACTGTACATAAAACAGACAGTGTGTGTTGTCTATTTCACCACTAGATGTCACCGAAATGAACCATTGAATGAATGAACCCAAGTTCAATACAATTGGCAAAGTGGTTCAATACTGCTTCATTGCTTCATTTGGCCATCACTACGAAACCCTTGTCACGGACAATGGCCCCCACTTTGCAGCAGCAGAGTTTGCTGCCTTTGCAAGGTACTATGATTTTACTCATATCACCTCAAGTCCTCACTATCCCCAGAGTAATGGGGAAGCAGAGAGAGCTGTAAGGACAGTGAAATCTTTCCTGAAGAAGGGGGAGGATCCACATAAGGCTCTCATGGCATACAGGGCCACACCCCTGGCACAAGGATCATCACCGGCACAACTATTGATGGGTCGCAACATCAGGACACCCTTGCTGGTCAGCAAAGACAAACTACGACCAAGATGGCCAGATCTTCATCTCTTCCGGAGAAAAGACCTGGGGCCTCATGTATCAACCGTGCGTGCGCACAAAAACCTTGCGTACGGCACCATCCACGCAAAACCCCGTATGTATCAAAACTGAACTGAACGTGAATATGTGCGCATCCAAGTACATTTCCACGCCAGCTCCAGAGCAGGCGTACGCACGTTTCTGTGGTTCTTGTTCCTTTGGCGACACTTACAGGTGATTCAGAGAAACTGAAGCCCCACAGTCTGTGGTTGACTTTAAGAGCGGCTTGAAGACCTTTCTTTTCAACCGAGCTTACACTACCTCCTCATGATTCTACTTTTGATCATAGCTGATACTGTTGTTGATTTTAATTGTTTTATTATTTGTTTTATTGACATTTAATTCTGTTGCACCTTGTAGCACTTTGAGATTTCCATTAATGAAAAGTGCGTTATAAATTGAATTCATTATTATTATTATTATTATTATTAACTGTTCATGATGTGAAAATGATTAATATTCCCACCAAACACACGATTAACAAGTATTACATCCACATGACGCAGTAAATAAAGGACGCGCAAAGTTGTGCCAAAAATAAATTTAACAGGAACGGATTCATTCAGCCTTACTGGAGGATATAATAAATAGTGTAACACGCAGAGCATTTATTTATAAACAGATATAATTTTCTGATCTAGGATATGGCTTATCAGCCGTTTTCAGAAATAATCATTTTTCAGTTTGGCACTGCTGCGCTCTGGAGCAACACAGGAGCTGTGCATCACGCGTGCACATGCAGAAGCAGCAGCGATCAAACTGTTCCACAGGAGCTTTGCTGAGGGAGCTGGCAGGTCGATCTGGACTGTGCCAGTCCAGTCCACACAAAGCCGATTCATGTCCAATAGAATGGTCTCATTTATATGATTCCAAAGGCTGTGGTCGCGCTTTGGAGCGCGCGCGCACCCTCGCCGGTGCGGCAGCTGGAGGTGATTCATAATCTGCGTTTATTGTAGATTTCTCCAAAATGACACGTGAAAGTACACCATATATAACTTGTAGGAGAGTAATAGCTTCACAGACAAACAGATTGCGCACAAGGCTGCGCGCGCAGCGTTTGGAGACTCCAACATCACGTCATGTCATGAAAACTCTCCACTGAGACGCACAGACCCGTTTCTTCATATCATCTATTAAATAAACAAAGATCTACCAAACATCTAAGTTCCTCTGTGTTTACAGTAATTATGGTAATAAACTCGTGCGCAAAGTTAATATTTTCACTCAGAATGAATGGATGAGCCGTTGCGCACCAAAGCAGGGTGCGCGCACACACAAATACCGACACACAATCACTCGTTCTTTGCGTGATGAACACATTTTATTACTATTCTTACTTAGGATTATTTTCCTCACTCATATTATATTAAATTCATTATTTTCCTGAATCTAGAAATCATTTCTGATCGCGCAGGGATCAAACAAACATGTCCTTCACACATGCAGGAAGTAATTTGCATCTGTTTAACATATGTAAATGAAGGCGTGTCAGGGGAGGTGTCTCACGTGCGCTCAGTTCCACGTTAATTGTGATGTACAAAAGGAATGTGCGTGGATTCCGGTGTACGCACAGTTTGATACATCTGGATTTTTTTGTGCGTACACACTTTTCTGGATTTGACCGTGCGGCACTTTTCAGTAAGAAATCCACGCAAGTCTTTGTACATGAGGCCCCTGGGGCCTCATGTATCAACCGTGCGTACGCACAAAAACCTTGCGTACGCCATTTCCCACGCAAAACTCCGTATGTATCAAAACAGAACTGAACGTGGAAATGTGCGCAGCCCCACGGCAACTCCAAGGCTGGCGTACGCACGTTTCTGTGGTTTTGGTTCCATTGGCGACACTTACAGGTGATTCTGAGAAACTGTTCATGATGTGAAAATCATTATTGTTCATACCAGACACACATGATTAACAATTATTACACCCACATGGACGCAGTTAAATAAAGGACGCGCAAAGTTGTGCCAAAAATACATTTAACAGGAACAGATTCAGCCTTACTGGAGGATGTAATAAATAGTGTAACACGCAGAGCATTTATTTATAAATAGATATACATTTCTGATCTATGATATGGCTTATCAGCCATTTTCAGGAATAATCCTTTTTCAGTTTGGCACTGCTGCGCTCTGGAGCGCAACACATGAGCCGTGCATCACGCGTGCACATACAGAAGCAGAGATCAAACTGTTCCACAGGAGCTTTCCAGAGGGAGCTGGCAGACCGATCGGGGCTGTCCAGTCCACACAAAGCCGGATCATATCCAATGGAATGGTCTCATCTATGTGATTCTAAAGGCTGAGTTATGGTTGCGCTTTGGAGCGCGCGCACCCTCGCCGGCAGTGGAGGTGTTTCATACTTGGCGTTTATTGTAGATTTCTCCAAAATGACACGTGAAAGTACACCTTATAACTTGTAGGAGAGCAAAAGCTTCACAGACAAACAGACTGCGCACAAAGGCTGCAGTGCACGGCCTTTGTGGAGACTCTCCAACATCATGTGATGTTATGAAAACTCTCCACTGAGACGCAGAGACTCATTTCTTCATATCAGCTATTAAATAAACAAAGATCTATGTTCTACCAAACATCTAAGTTCCTCTGTGTTTACAGTAATTATGGTAATAAACTCGTGCGCAAAGTAAATATTTTCACTCAGGATGGATGAGCCAGTTGCGCACCAAAGCAGCGTGCGCGTGCACACAAACACAGACACACAATCACTCGTTCTTTGCGTGATAAACATATTTTATTACTATTCTTACTTAGGATTTTTTCTCACTCATATTATATTAAATTCATTATTTTCCTGAATCTAGAAATCCTTTCTGATCGCGCAGGGATCAAACAAACATGTCCTTCACACATGCAGGAAGTAATTAGCATCTGTTTAACATATGTAAATGAAGGCGTGTCAGGGGAGGTTTCTCACGTGCGCTCAGTTCCACGTTAATTGTGATGTACAAAAGGAATGTGCGTGGATTCAGGCGTACGCACGGTTTGATACATCCGGATTTTTTTGTGCGTACGCAGTTTTCTGGATTTGACCGTACGTCACGTTTCAGTAAGAAATCCACGCAAGTCTTTGTACATGAGGCCCCAGGATCTGAAACAGAAGCAAGGTTCTTGGTTCAACAAGAGACACAGAGCACAGACTAAACAAGAGCTCAACCCAGGACAAAGAGTCTGGGTGAAGAACACCAACAACTCGGGGACTATCAGCAGTCCAGCGAACACCCCACGGTCATACAACATCGACATGCCGTCTGGGAGTCTAAGAAGGAACAGGTCACACATCAGAGTGATTCCTGATGGCTCCACAGTCACCAGGTCGGGACGGGTTGTTCGTATCTCACAGAGACTGGATTTATAAATAGCAGTCCTAGAGAAGTGAGCTGTGGCCCACAGGGCAGAATAATCCCTGCACAGCTCTGGGGACACAGGTAGTCGACCCTGACCCCTAGATAGGTCAATGTTATAGTTGTTTGTAATATTAAGGTCAAAGTGCTAGTATAATCTGTTCACTTGGTAAAAGCATTTAAAAGGGTGTTGGCATGTCTGTTCAGCATGTTTATAATTCAACAAGGACAATTTAAGTTTAAAGGTATTAGTATGGATGCTAAGCTAAAAAGGGGAGATGTTGTGGGTGCAGATAGTAGGAACCAACGTATTGGTACTGGGGCACTAGGGGACATCATTAGGTGATGCACCGTAGCCTGTAGAGTGACGCTCGTGAGTTGTACATGTGTTCGTGTTCAAGAGTTAATAAAGCCTGACTAAGTATCTCCAAGTGCTGCCCGTCTGGATGGTGTCCACACTGAGGAGTAGGCATAACATTACAACCTGGAGACAGGAGGTGGTGAGGGGAGGAGCTAAAATCTGGCCCGTCCTCACCTCCACCCCTCCTCGCCTCCCTCTGTCACCACTTCCCCCTCCGTCTCCTCCGTCCCCCAGCTCGCCGTGCCTCTCGCAGTGCGAGCGGTGCCTCATGAAGCTGTCGCGCCACATGAACTTCTTGCCGCAGTTGAGGCAGTCGTACGGCTTGAGGCCGGTGTGGGTCTTCATGTGCTCCGTCAGGTGGTGCTTCATCTTGAACTTCTTGGCACAGACGGGGCAGTGGAACGGCCGCAGGTCCAGGTGCATGTTGATGTGTCGGTCCCTCATGCTCTTATGGGTGAAGGTCTTCCCACAGTGACACATAAAGACCTTTGTTGATCCAGCGGTGCTGCTGCCGCTGCAGCCGCCTCCAGCCCCTCCACCATCTGGACCATCAGCCCCCAAAACAGCCTGCAGGTGGACTGCTCCGTGTTCCACACTAGAACCTTTGAAGGAGGCTCCCCCCATCATCCCTCCTGCCATCCCCAGTGGAGGAGCGGCAGAATCCAGGGAGAGTCCAGAGGCCTGGCTGTAGAGCAGGATCTGGTTCCCCTGCATGTCCAGCAGCAAGAGCTGGGCCCGGGCCGAGGCTGCGGACTGAACCTGGCCAAGCAGAGCTGAAAGTGCCCGGCTGCTGTTCTGGTTCTGACCCGCAGTGCTGTCATGAAGATGCTGAGCTAAGGTCTGTTCCATCAGACTGCCTTCAAACTTGAGGTAGTCTTCTGAAGTCTGGCAGTAGTCCACCTGTACAGAGACACACATTTAGGATCCAGTCATGAGTAAAAAATAAAACTACTTCCAGAACAAGTTTGGGAGGATTTAAAAACATCAGAACATTTTTTTCTGCTTTGGAGTAAGATGTTGGGGGAGAAGCAGTTTTTGTTTGGCGTTTCCTTCTGGATGGAAGACGAAACGTCTCAGCACAAAAAAAAAAAAAAACGTCCAGATGACCTGACTGTTGGATTTTATACCTGGATTATTGAACATGGACGTTGGTGATCAGAACATTTAGCCACATTTAAAATAATGGAAAGTTAATTACATAGTACTCATTCTATTTTTACCCATATATGCTGGAAGAAATGCTTGAGGTCTTTTCAATTCAACTGTGGACGTTTGGCGCCCTCTAGTGGTTATTTAAAGCACCACCACATTCCATCAGATTTCTGTCATTTCTCCACAAATACAAATACATTCCTTCACTAAGAGTCAGACTTTCTTTATTTGTCATGTGCACCACATGTGGTACATGTGGAGGAACGAAATTATGTACAGAGTCCCAGTTACTAAATCAGCCATTAGTCAAAAACTTGTTTCAGGACAAGTTTGGGGTATTTTAAAACCTCTTAATATTTCACTAAATTTAAAAAAGGTACTTGTGTTATTTTTTTTTAAATAAATTTTGGACAGATGTAAAATAAGTTTTTCTTTTTAATCTGGTTACTTCATCACCCTCTAGTGGTCATCTAAAATACAGCACCACTTGTTTTTTTTTAATCAAATTGCCATTTTTGATCTTTCATCAGGACATTTCATCCCTGAACAGAAGGATCCAGCTCACCTGTGAGTCCATGTCTCTCTCCGCTCGGGCCCCCAGCTCGCTGGAAAGGCTCCTGACGTTTGAAATGTTGAAGTGTCCCCTCTCCCTGTCTTGTGCCACCATCTCCCTCTCATCCTCTTCATCCTCGTCCTCCTCGTCTCCTCCTCCTCCCCGGACACCACGATCAGGTGGTCGTCCTCGGTTTTCACCACCACCCACTGTCTGCGGGGCATGATGCTGGGCTGGCTGTAGGTGGGACGCTTCTGTAGGGACATGGCCGAGTCCTCCCCGTCCTCCACAGGACAACTTTATGTTAACATCTGTTATTTATTAATGCTTACATAGAAACTATGTGGCTTTGTTTAAAAACTGTCACTTTTTTAAAGTAAACTGCAGCATATTGATTTATTGATTATTGATTATTGATTTATTGATTATTGATTTATTGATTATTGATGGACAGTTACGTGAAAACAAAATAAAACTTTTGAATTACTTGTCCATCTTTACGTAAAGTTTATTTCCTGGTTCACTCACCTGGTAGGAGGAAACACCGAAGCTGTCGCTGACCCCGACCTCCTGCTCCAACACGGAGCTCCATTTCTTCCTCCTTCCGCTGCCTCCTCCTCTTCCTCTCTTCCTTTGGTGGTACAGCACCTCCTCCTCTTCATCCTCCTCCTCCTCCTCAATAAGCAGAGCCTCCTCTCCTCCTGAGGGGGTGCAGTAGCTGGGGGTGTAGCTGGCTCTCGCTCCCTGAGGGCCGGCTGGGGAGCTGGGGGCTCTTTGGGGCTCATGGGACTCCACATCTGGACACCACCTGTGCTGCCAGCTGTTAGCATCACCCTCAGTGTTGCTGCTGCTACACCCAGAGTTGGCTGACCTTTCACCTCCTCCTGCTCCTCCTGTGCTGCTGCTCCTCCTCCACCCCCCATCACTGCAGAGCAAACGCTACAATGGACATGTTTTTCAACAGAACCTGGACACAGGTGGACAGAACGTTACATGAACATCTTGTAGAAGTTCTAATCTTGGTCCATGTCTGCAGGATACTGATCATTTCATCTGATCCTGACTGATATAATCCAGTAAACTGATAAAGTTGACACAGTTTTAGTGCGACTCCACGTAGTTTTAGATATTTGTTGGCCCACCTGGTGGTGGAGGTACGGCGAGGACGCAGCCAGGACGCAGCAGCGGCGGGCCTTGAACACGTGTCCCTGGACGTGGATGGAGAGGTCACAGAGGCTGCCGTCCTCTCTCTGACGGTTCGGGCCGTCCAGAACCGAGGCCTGAGCGCTGGGGAAGCTCACCTGCACCACTGAGCCACCTGAGCTGCTGCTGCTTCACCTCCATGGGCACCGACTGCATCTGGAGCATTTCAAAAAGCTTTATTGACTTCAAGTGTTTTCAACAAAACAAACTGAGTCATTGCTTGATGTAGATTCTCGTCCATCCTGGACCTGACAACTCTTAAGAGTTGAACTAAAATGGACTTTTGTTCTTTTTGGAGACATTTCAAGCCTCAGCTGAAAGATTTGATTCTGATCATGATTGGGAGTTTCATGTGTTTAGTTTTGGGGGAATCACACTAAAGGGGTCACTGGAGTCAGTGGACGGCTGGTCAGAGGTGAAACATCTTCAAACAGGAAGTCCAGCTGCATCATATTCAGATTAATGATGCTTTCTATAAAAACAACTGTGAGCACAATGTGAGGATCAACCTTTAGACTCTGACATCCCAACTCAAGAAGTTTAGGATCAAACTAGTACTGTAGATGATTTATGATGAAATGTACTGACTGATTTCAGTTTAAGATGAGTTTTGTGTTGTTTTTAGTTGCAGCAGCCAAAAAATGAAATTACAAATAATAGCAGTAATTAAATTTGCAAAGATGCAACAACATAACCAGAACATATTTAACCTGATATGCAAACAACATAAATATGTTACAAAAATCACAGCAGAATAAATAAAAAACTTATATTATAAGTTACTAAGATAAAGTAAGTCAAAGATGAACATATAAATATGACAGAAAATGACTTTTGTTGCAGAATGCATGAAACAAACACCTGGAGCATGCAGACACTTTTAGTTGATGATAACAAGCTGCAGGTTAAAAGACTTTAAAATGTTTTGTTGTTGACCGTGTGCCACAGAAACAGTCACTCCCATCACTCCATTATGTGACGTCACTCCCATCACTCCATTACAGATGTGACGTCACTCCCATCGCTCCATTACAGATGTGACGTCACTCCCATCACTCCATTATGTGACGTCACTCCCATCGCTCCATTACAGATGTGACGTCACTCCCATCACTCCATTACAGATGTGACGTCACTCCCATCATTCCATTACAGATGCGACGTCACTCCCATCACTCAGCATAAAATATATTCAGATTGCTGGTAGAGAAATGTGTTTGAGCAACTGGCAGATGACACAACTCTATTTCTAAAAGATTGCTCTCAAGTAAAGTGTGCTGTTGAGCTGCTTGGTGAATTTTCTGCAGCCTCAGGTCTCAACCTTATCTAAATGTGAGACAAAGCTGTAAATTCCTTGCTAAAATCTAGATTTATAGTGTTTTCTAATTATATTTCCTCTTACTTATCTACTTTAAAGTATTGTACTAATGCAAAAGCAAACTAAAACAATCTGTAACGAATTTCTGTTGTAAGCTGCCCAAAACACATTTTTGTTTTTGTGCCTTTATTCTTTTGTGCTATGCATGCCTTAAGTCTCGAGCCATGTTTGACATTGTAAGTTTTTTTTTTGTACTTGTTTTTTTTTAATAAAAAAAAAGACGTGTTAGCATGATGCTAGCTGACGTTAGCTCCCACGGTTGGTGTGAAACCAACACAAAGCAGGTTGGGTTCACTGTTTCAGGTTCTGCCGGCCTCAGAGGTCCAGTCTGTGGGGCAGGAGGAGGCAGACCGAGCCGCCTGTTGATCCAGGACCTGGACTTTCAGGAGCATTTTTCAGGAAAACCTTCAGTAAACATCAGGTTTCTGCAGACTCACGTGTCAAGTCGCCTCTCCATGACCCACGTGACTTCCGCATTCCATTCTTACAATGGGAGTTCACCACGCCCCCCTCAGCCTCAGCACATCAATCAATCAATCAGTCTTCATTGATTGCACCTGTGTGAAATTTTTATTACACTGTACAGAATAGACATTAAGGGCACAAAATTACAATTTGTTTGGGTTCCAGCGCATGTCGGTGTGGAGGGAAATGAAAAAGCAGACTTACTGGCTAAACAAGCAATCAAGAGACTGTCCATAGACCTACAAGTCCCACTTTGCAAATCAGAAATTAAACCGTTTATCAAGAAATATACACAAACTGTATGGCAAGAGCACTGGGATCTACAGGAAACTGGAAGACATTTGTACAGCATACAAAAACGTGTTGGGTTAGGTAGGACAACAAAATGGAATAGGAGAGTGGAAAATGTCATCACTCGACTCAGAATAGGACACTCAGGTCTCAACTACTCTCTACATAGAATGGGCAAACATCCAACAGGAAAATGCACACACTGTAATCAACCAGAGACAGTTGAACATGTTCTGCTGCACTGCAATAACTACAAGATCCAAAGGAAACATCTGTTTAAGTCATTATCAAAAGAAAAACGTCAGAACTTCACATTAGCTGGGCTCTTGGAGGAAAACTCGCCAGATACATACAGTAAAGTTGTTTTGTTCATGAAGTCGATTAGCTTGTTTTGTCGAATTTAGTTTATTTTTATTATTATTATTATTTATTTTTCTTTATTTTACTTTATTTTATTATTATTATTGTTTATTTATTTTTTTTTATTATTATTATTATTATTATTATTATTATTATTTTTTTTTTTTCCTGTCTATTATCCAAGTCCACAAGATTGCACCTGTGAAGAAGATCTGTATTTAAACTCCTGCCAAACAGAGTTTGTGACAAAAGCATTCAGTATGGACCAACCAAATATGAAGAGTTGCTAAATTATCTGTGCGGAGGAATTCCTCCTCACGCAGGTAAAACAATTCGAAGGAGAGCGATAAACTTTGAGAATGAAGGTAAGTGTATGACTCGTGACAAGGAGCATGGCTAAGGCTGCTACTTTTTGTGAGTGTACTACTTGTATTCAATTTTGCTGCTTAATTTCATTTAGCCTCTTCATACTGTTCTACAGGTGATGTCCTTTTTATAAAGGGACACTTCGCCAGGTTCTAAAAGCAGCTGAAGCTTTCCAGGACACGGTGAAGTTGGTGCTTCTCACCGTGGCCAGAGAAAGAGCACAGATCTTAACTCAAAGTTATTACTGGCCACGGATGACTAAAGATATCCAGAAATGGGCAAGTCAAATATATATATATATTTTTTTACAGATAATTTGATTATTTGAAAAGGGGCAGATGTACCGGTAATTTTTCTTTCTGCTGCCATTCATTTTATATTTTTATAAGATGCGTGTGATTTTATTTTTATAAAATGAATAAATGAAACCTCACAGCATACATAAAATCCCGTTCTATATATATTTTTTTAGAGAGATTTCAGGAAGACAGTTTTTAAAGACAACATTTATGATGGAATATTACCTTTTTAATTAGTGCCTTCATAAAGAAGCAATTTTCACATGTAGGAGATATTTTCAGCTTTGTGAATAGCAGCCAAATTACAGAATGTTAATA
>JBBPBX010000368.1:101220-124654 GCA_038048925.1 Garcialebias charrua
AATGAGGATGATCAATAATCTGTTGCCCTGGCATTCACAACTGTTTTTAATTTTCTGTTCATCTGTTCCATGTTCCCCGAAGCAAAAACAAATGAATTTATGTACTAATTTAACTTCTGGTAGTGACCCTCAAAACTTAACATCCAATAATTTGGTTTTTCATTCTTTTGAGCCACAAAATAAGATTTATAATACCGGTTTTAATCCTGATTTATTCTTTTCATCAGAATATTCTTCAATAGACCAAACGCATGACGGAAACCAGTCTTAATATTTATGATCCTTCATGTAATTTAAATCTGTTCAACTCTTTCATTGAATCTTGTAAAATGTCAAACACCTTTTCTTCTCTCCATCTTAACATAAGTTTAAAAAAACTACGATCACTTTTACCATTATCTTGTATCACTGAACCATATGTTCACAATAATTGCATTGACCGAAACTTGGCTAAATGATGAAATCCATTCACTGTTTAATATTGATGGTTACACAGCTGTTCAACATGGTTACACAGCTGTTCACCATGGATACACAGCTGTTCAACATGGTTACACAGCTGTTCAACATGGTTACACAGCTGTTCACCATGGTTACACAGCTGTTCACCATGGTTACACAGCTGTTCACCATGGTTACACAGCTGTTCACCATGGTTACACAGCTGTTCACCATGGTTACACAGCTGTTCACCATGGTTACACAGCTGTTCAACATGGTTACACAGCTGTTCACCATGGTTACACAGCTGGTCACCATGGTTACACAGCTGTTCACCATGGTTACACAGCTGTTCAACATGGTTACACAGCTGTTCAACATGGTTACACTGCTGGTCACCATGGTTACACAGCTGTTCACCATGGTTACACAGCTGTTCAACATGGTTACACAGCTGTTCAACATGGTTACACTGCTGTTCACCATGGTTACACAGCTGTTCACCATGGTTACACAGCTGTTCACCATGGTTACACTGCTGTTCACCATGGTTACACAGCTGTTGGTTACACAGCTGTTCACCATGGTTACACTGCTGTTCACCATGGTTACACTGCTGTTCACCATGGTTACACAGTTGTTCACCATGGTTACACAGCTGTTCACCATGGTTACACAGCTGTTCACCATGGTTACACAGCTGTTCACCATGGTTACACAGCTGTTCACCATGGTTACACAGCTGTTCACCGAAGTGGAGGAGGAGTCTCTCTGTTCAAAAGGACCATGAATTCAAACAGATCTGATTTTGAAGAGAAGTTTCATGGCTGTAATACAGAATGTGTTTTTATTGCGGTTCAATCTATGAAAAGAAAATTTGATTGTAGGATGTATCTACCGTCCTAATATAGACATAAACAATTTCAAAGACTGTCTTACAGATATCTTAGAACTTGTTGCTAAAGAGGGTAAACTTTATTAGGTGACTTCAATGTCAGCCTCTTGAATGAGGACAAACATCACATAGATGACCTTACAAATATTTTGTCTTCAAATTATTTTATCCTCTCATTTGTAAGCCCACTAGAATAACTCCTCAGTCCTCTACATTGATAGACAATATTTTTACCAATGCACTGACTGATGTTATAAAATCTGATATTCTTTATACTGATATTTCAGACCACCTTCCTGTTTTTCAGTTTTCTTCCATAATTAAAAAAACAGTTACCAAATAAATCAAAGTTAATTTTAGAAATTTCAAAGTAACATTACCAACTTCTCAAATGTACTAGCAAAGATGTCTTGGGAAACAGTGTATGAAGTTTCTGATGTGAATGTGGCCTATAAAAATTATAATGCAAAATTTTGTTCCGTTTTTGACAAATGTTTTCCTCTGATTTCTAAAGGTAAAGGAAGTTCTGTAAAATTTAACAAACCTTTACTACAGAACTTAGGAAATCTGCATTAAAGAAAAATAAGTTGTATAAAAGATATTTGCAAAACCCAAGTCCTTTAAATTTAGCAACATACAAAAATCATAGGAATAATTATAATCACCTCATACTAAACAAAATTACTATAGCGATCAATTTATTCATTCATCACTTAATTCAAAAATTACATGGGATATTTTAAAAGTACTACTCAACAAGAAAAATGCATCTACCTCATCCCAGGCTACATTTCATTCATTCATTCAACCTTTATTTATTCAGGTAAATCTCATTGAGCCTCGTGGGCTCATTTACAAAAGTGACCTGCTATAAACTAAAGAATGATGAACAGCAATGGTAGAATTTCCTTAAACAACAAACAGAAAAACATAAGAGAGAAATACAAAGTATCAAAAACTAGCAAAACACCACAAGGTAGATGTACAAAATCAAAAACAAGAACATGTCTGCATTGGGTTTTTGCCAGGATTCCAACAGATTCTTAAAACCATTTAGAGAAGTCAAGGTCGAGATCTTCAGATCTTTTTGTAAGATATTCCATGAAGCAGGAGCAGAGTAGGAGAAGGCCCTTTTTCCAAGTTCAGTCCTCACTGAGGGAACACTGCAGTGTTTCAGAATGGCACTTCAATCATAACAGATCCAACCGAAATTGCAAATAAATTTAATCATTTTTTTTTAATAAATGTGGGACCACACCTTGCAAAGAATATTGATAATTTTTCTGATTCTCCTGATTTCATAAATGAAAATTATCCCTCTTTAAATACATTTGATCCAATAAAACCTTTAGAAGTACTTGACATCATTAAGAATCTTAAAAAGTAACTCTGCTGGCCTCAATGAAATTACAGCCTATGTTATCAAAAAAGTTGCCCCTATAATTGTTGCTCCGTTAACATTTATTTTTTCCCTGTCACTTGAATCTGGTATTATCCCACAAGATCTAAAACTTGCCAAGGTCATCCCGCTGTTTAAAGATGATGATCCATCTGTATTTTCAAATTATCGCCCCATATCAGTTCTCCCGTGCTTTTCTAAGATACTTGAGAGATTGGTGTACTCTAGAATCTTGAGGCATCTTGATGCCAACAATATTTTGTATGAGCATCAGTATGGCTTTAGAAAGAATTGTTCTACATATATGGCTCTCTTGCATCATAGAGAAAAGATTTCAACTGCTTTTGAGAAAAATGAATATGCTCTATGAATTTTTTAGGACTTATTAAAAGCTTTTGACACTGTGGATTATGAAATCTTGTTATCAAAAATGTCTTGTTATGGTTTTAAAAATAAGGTTCTGAAATGGGTTGAAAATTATTTACACAACAGAGAGCAAATTGTAATTTTTAATGGTAAATTGTCACAGAGGGATGTCCTAAAATGTGGAGTTCCACAAGGAACCATTTTGGGTCTGTAACGAATCTATAGGCCGTTTGTGTAATCAAACACTTACGAGGTCAGTTTACTGACTTACCTATAGTTTGGATGCGCAGGTCTGAGCAGACTTTTATCTGCACAAACATGCCACCAATTCACGGGGTCTCAACTTTTTCAGAATAAATCAATAAATCTGTGATGTGATTAGCCAGAAATGTAATTTCACAAGAGACTTCAACTTATGTTGGTCTACCAGAAAATAGACCTTTTATTGAAACTATCACAAAAATTACATTAAACATTTGTATCGATATTAGCTCTGATTTACTAACTACGTTGACAAGAATTCAAATTAAAACAAACAGACAGTTAGGAACTTTTCTGTTGGTACATTTACTTGACAGATTAAAAGCTTATGAAAAATAAACAATAGGAGGAAGAAATAAGTGAAAGCTAAGTTAACTGAAATGGATTATTTTGAGCAGACAGGGTGGCACTTTTTTCCCACACGAGCAGACTGCTGGGCTCCCGCACGTTCAAGCACACCACGACTCGTTACCTGTTGACGGTTCGTCTCTTGGAGATAAGAGTGGAGAAGTGACTGGACACACACGTGGATGAGTTTGTCCAACGGCCGTCCAGTTGAAACTTCAGCGTGTGTGGCTGATTCACGATACGAGGAAACTCGCCTCCCTCGGCAGGAAACAAAGGTCAAGCGCGCTGACTGATTTTCAAAATAAAACTTCCGAAAACAAATTCTTTCAGAAATGAGTGTTTCGAGGCACAGCAAGGCTTTGCCGTGACTCCAGCTGAGACGTGGGTCGAGTTGACACAATGACCGGAGCGTCTCCAGCTTTCCCAGAGGAGAGAAGCAGGTTGTGAGCTAGTTCTCCCCAAAAGCACTAAAGAATCAACAGGAAGTGTCCCTTAAGAAGGGGGTGTGACTTAGTCACATACTTCCTACTGATTGGTTGTCGTACCCCTAGAGAGGGTGTGACTTTGCAAGTGAGTGAGTTTGAGTGACAGATGATAGGGTAGACAATACACAGAACACATACGTCAGAGTATGCAGGTGCATGTGAACAAGTCATGTAATTTGTTTTGAGAACAGATTCATTGTTTTTAGAAAGGACGGGAGACAGAAAGCAAATTATGTCTGGAACTTTTCCTTCGCTCCAAAAACACTTCAAAACAAATACGACGGATTGTTCAGTCAACTTTAAGACAGTTATTCTGCACAGAGCAGACAGTTTAGAGCAAGATCATTCTGAGATGTTCTCTTAACTTTGGCATATTTAAAATATACCAGCTTAGTAAAATCATCATTAAATGACAAAAATATACTGTTGATCAATTCTGAATTAACACACATTAAAGAGAAAGTTCAATCTGATTAATTAGTGTCCATTAATTCATAATAATTGTAAAAAATAAAAGTGTCCACTCGTCTCCTTGAGGGCTTCAAGAAGGTGTAACACTTAGAGTTTCAGAGAGATGTGGAGAGGCCCACATCCCATACGGACATGAGGGTGCTATATCCCTACAGGTCCATTGTATCTCATATACATTAATGATCTACCAAAAGTGTCTATTGTTTTGACACCCATCTTATTTGCTGATGATACAAATCTTTTTGTTGCTGATGGTAACTTTGACTCACTTATTGATAAGGTAAATCATGGGCTCATTCAATTTGCTCAGTGGTTTCAGTTAAATAGACTATCACTTAATGTTAAAAAATGTAATTTAATCTTATTTAAGAACAAGAATAAAAATTACAATCCAGAAAAAAACTGAAATTTATATTAATAACACTTTACTTTCTAATGTTTCATCAGCAAAGTTTTTAGGTGTCTATGTTGATGAGAAACTTTGTTTTAAGAATCACTGTGAATCTGTGTATAAAAAGATTTATAAATCTTTAGGTGTTGTAAAAAAGGTTAAACCATATCTAAAAACAAGTACTTTATTGACTTTGTACAATAGTTTAATTTATCCCCATATTTCTTACTGTAATTTAATTTGGGATAGTACCTATCCTTCTTACTTGCAGTCACTTCATAAACTTCAAAATACTTTTGTAAGAATTGTCACTAACTCTCCATATTTAGCTCCATCCACACCTCTCTAAAAAAATTAGAAATTCTTACAATCTATGATGTGAATAAGTATCAAACAGGAATCCTTATGTATAAAGTTATATGCATTCCACTTTCTTTACCTAAATATTTTCATAATTTCTTTGAGTTTAATTCTTCCTATTATTCATACTCTACAAGAAGGAGGTATGATTTACATATCCCCTTCTGTAGAACCACTGGTGCTAAATTTTCATTCATGCATCAGGGTGTTGTGCTGTGGAACAATCATGTACATTATCTGTATTTAAAAGAAAGTTTAAACAAACATTATTGATTTTCTAACACATTAGTTTTTATTTTATTTTATAATTGTAATATTTTTTTGACAATTTAAATTTATTTATGAATAAACTATTATATTTTGCTTTGGTATGTAATTGTGTATGTTTAAAGAATCAACAGTGGACCGTCTGCAGACTAACCTCAGAAGCTCTGAAGAAGAACTCTGCTGTCTAAAAGAAACCGTGGCCCAGCAGGAAGATGAACTCCATGCTGGAGAGATGAGCGCAGACGGCTTCATAACATCATCCAGGAGCTCAAGGTGAGTTACCGCCTGGTTCAACCAGGAAGTACTGGTACCCTAACATCTCAGATACACATCCTTTAGGATTGTCTGTTTGTTGTCCACTGTTGTCATCACTCTTTGTTAAAATCATGTCTCTCTTGTAAATGAGTTCCTGAGGCTCAATGGAACTAACCTGTATAAATAAAGGTTAAATGGAAAAAAGATGATGGGGTTTAGAGCCACAGGAGCATTTCTCTATAGTTCTTACAACCATTTAAGTTACTTCCTATTTATTTTGATGTGTGATGAAGGAACTGGTCCGGTGATGTTCTTATAATTTGTTTTTAGGGTCTTTTGTTTTAGTCTATTAATCTGACATCAATCTTTTTCCTCTCCGTGCTTTGATCACATTGTTCGGACATTTTCACCTGTAATTCTTTGAAAATCCAACACTGATGAAATGAACTGTTTCAACAAAAAATTTGTTGCGTCTAGTTCTTTATTTGACATAGTTACAAATGGAAAATCATCCACTTCATCTAAAATTCAAACTTCTACAAATCAAATCCCTCCTACAAGTCAATCCTCAGTTAATCACGGCATCACACCTTCTCCTTTTCTCCGTTTTCAGTCAGTGAAGTAAATAAACTGTTAAAAGATCTTGATCCTAAAAAATCTGCAGGTCCAGATGAACTTCCACCTTATTTCTTAAGGCTGGCTGCTCATATCATCACAGTCCCTGTGACCCACATCTTTAATCTGTCCATAAGCCAAAACACCATTCCGGATGCTTGGAAAACAGCCTTTGTTCTTCCTTTGCTGAAGGGAGGTGACCCCACCTCACTGAACAACTATCGACCGATCTCTAAACTCTGCATTTTAGCCAAGGTTCTAGAAAAATTGATAAACTCTCAAATCAAAAATTATCTGGACTCATTTAACATCTTACCTCTCCATCAATCTGGTTTCAGGAAACAACATAGCACAACAAATGCTTCTCTGAAGGTTCTTAATGACATTAAAATAGATGTGATTTCCTGGCTGTTAAAAGGCCAGTCCAGATTCATTCATTCATTCATTCATTCATTCATTCATTCATTCATTCATTCATTCAACCTTTATTTATACAGGCTAGCCTCGTTGAGCCACGGGGACTCATTTACAAGAGGGACCTGTCTCACTCACACCCAGGGTCAATTTAGAGTTACCAATCAGCCTAACATGCATGTTTTTGGACTGTGGGAGGAAACCGGAGCACCCGGAGAAAACCCTTGTATTCCTCCAGTTGTTTTACATTTGTTGAAAGCAAGTGTGTGAGTAGAGGAAGAACAGCACCCCCTGGTGGGCACTGTGAGAAGTGCAAAAAGCCTACGGCACCTGGTATTCCCGTTCTAAAAAACACGTTAACTTTGAACGTCCAATTAAATTTTGTTTGAGAGAGTTACATGATGGAGATATTTATGAAATCTATATTTAGAACTAGTTTGAAGGAATTGTGTAAGGAATCAGATTATGGAATATTCTGCAGAGTGATGTTAAAAATGCCAGATCAATGTACAGAATGATCAAAGTTTGTTAAAGAAATATGAAATAGTATAATGTGTATCCATAAGAATTTTTGTTAGAGAAGGATTTAATGCTTTTCTTTTCTTTTTGTTTTTATTTATGCAATATTGTTTTAATTTATTTTTTGGGGAGATAAAAGGTGCAGATATAAGATTTTTTTTCTTCTTTCTGCTGCCTTTCAGTTTCTTTGTGATTTGCTTTTCTTTTTTTGTATGTAGAATTTATTTTGTTTTTAAAATAAATGTATAAACTTGTGAAATAGAAAAAAAAATGTTTTGTTAGTTCCCTGTGCATAAGAAACTTATCTAAAATCTGTTTGTTTTACTTTATTAGATTTGCAAAATGAACTTGGAGGGACACAAGTGTCGTGTGTGTGAGAAGAGTTTCTCTCTGAAATGCAACCTGACTCGACACATGCAGGTTCATGGTCCAAAGGAGCAAGTTTGTGAAATCTGTGGGAAAAGCTTCTCACAGAAACAACAGCTGAGCAGCCATCAAAAACAGCACCTGTACCCGTACATCCGTCTGTACAGGCCAGGAGAGGCCAAGTTGCAGCTAAGATCGTGGCAAAGGCGCCTGCAAAGCAGTAGATCCTAGCTGTCTGGATTCTGGAAGGGCAGAGGCCGCTGCAAAGAAAGCTGGAGGGGAAATGTGGAAAGGCCAGCTAGTTGTTGCTTTTGGCAGATATGCTGGGCAGTCTTTCAGGTGGCTGCTTGAAAATGATGTAGGCTGGTCGTATGGCTGCTCTCAGAATATTGCCAGAAAGGCGAGACGAACGATCTTCTGAAGTGGCAAAAGGAGCGATTGTTACAGTATGCCAGAGAGTTCCCGGCTGTCACCTTTCATCTTGACAAGCGTTTGGAGGTAACTTAGACCATAATTGAGAAAAAACTTGTATGTATGGTAGTGCTTCTGAAGGAAATTCATTCAGTTTGCACTACTTCTCATATTTGCACTAATGTTTGTATTACATTACTGCCTATAGTCATACTACTGTTTACATTCACTGTTTACATTTATTAATACGGTTTACATTTATTACTACTGTTTTACATTTATTACTACTGTTTACATTTACACTACTTTTATATCTACACTACTGCTGATACATATACAGTATTCTCTGACTAGCCTTATCTAAGGATGCCAAATGTGCCTTACTGCATATGCCACTTTGCCTCTATACCAACATCAACTACCTCATACATATACTGTGTACATTAACTCATATGCTGCTGTGCCACTCTTTGCAAATGTCAATGCTAGAACCTTCAGTTTATTTTATAGATATACTTTTTATACTTTTTATACTACTATGCAAAAACTCAGGACAGTATTACACTTTTATTATTTCATTTTATGCTTATGTTCATTGGGTGTTTGGTGTTTTAGGGGTGTTTGGTGTTTCAGTGTTGGTGTAAATTTTCATACTTTTATACTACTATGAAAAAACTCAGGACAGTGTTACACTTTTACTATTTTATGCTTATGTTTATTAAATGTTTTAGTGTTTAGTGTTTAGATGGTTACTGTTGCACCGAGGGACTGAGAGAAACGCAATTTCAATCCTGTGTATGTCTTGTACATATTGCAGTTCTGACAATAAAGTTGACTTTGACTTTGCAAAGCAGTAGATCCTAGCTGTCTGGATTCTGGAAGGACAGAGGCTGCTGCAAAGAAAGCTGGAGGGGAAATGTGGAAAGGCCAGCTAGTTGTTGCTTTTGGCAGATATGCTGGGCAGTCTTTCAGGTGGCTGCTTGAAAATGATGTAGGCTGGTCGTATGGCTGCTCTCAGAATATTGCCAGAAAGGCGAGACGAACGATCTTCTGAAGTGGCAAAAGGAGCGATTGTTGCAGTATGCCAGAGAGTTCCCGGCTGTCACCTTTCATCTCGACAAGCGTTTGGAGGTAACTTAGACCATAATTGAGAAAAAATTGTATGTATGGTAGTGCTTCTGAAGGAAAAATGAATGCTTGTGTAATGCAGCTTAATAAAATTGTCAATGTCTCTGCACAAAAGCTTAGGCTTTAGACATAGGAACTGGTAATAATGTTTAGTTGATGTAGAACTTTGTACGTGTTTATCCTAAAGTTTCTTTTTTTCTGCATCAATAGGGATCAAGGAAAGACAAAGAGAAGGCTGAAGCTGCTTCTTCTAAGTTACAACTGGATCCGGACTACGCAAGAGACGCTGAACTGTTGGCTGCTGCTGGTATGTGTTATGCAACGTGTTATAAATCTATATTTTTAAGTTCATATAATATTGTCTTACTGATGACACGCAAAGTTTTAAAACCTTTTTGTCTAAATACACCGTGTGAAAATGCCACGTTTTATTTTACTGATCGTGATGACTGAATGTTTAGTATTTCACTTTAAATTTTAGCAGTGGTGGTATATTATTAAGCTATTCTTTTATTTTTAGGTTTGATGTCTTAGGTTTTGAGTATTTTACAAGCCTATTTTTAATCATTCTTTTAATTATAGTCTAATTTTTTTCCTGATCTTCTTTCTAACAGTAAACAAAGTTTGTTCAGTGTGATACATGTTTGTGTTTGCTATTACAGTATATTCTCATCTTACGTAATGTAATACATTTTGTCTGATTCCTGTGCAGAAAATTTCCTTGAAGAGTCCGAGGTACCAGTTTCCACACAACTTACCACCTGAGCTAACACTGCCTGTGAGTCAGGACTCTTCCCACAGGTTCAGCACATCTCAGGGAAGACCTTCATGCCCTGTAGACACCTCTGCCTTAGAAATCAGTGGCATGTTGCTGGAAGGCTGGCAGAAATACTGGGAGCATCCGCCTCCACCTGCACAAGCTCATGGTATAGCTCCTCCTAACATCAAGTGGATGAAACATGATGAGGTGTGTGGTCTGTTTGAGAACCCTTCCAAGTACAAGAATGCCAAAGGAGAGATTGTAGAGAGGAAGCTCTTAAAGGAGAAGATGGAGTTCCACCCACCCCCACCTCCTACTTCTGTCAAGGGAGGACTGCCCAACATGATGGCCTTTTTCACAACCCCAGTCTTCTTCTGGCGCCCAGTTGGTGTAATGCAAGCCAAGATCCGCTGCCCTAACTCCAACTGCCCTGCATCGCCAGGCGAATCTCTGGAGAAGAAAGGCTTCGGCAGCTATGCCAGGCGAGTGTGTGGAGTGAAGAACAACTACACCCTGTTGACAGAGAAGCTGAAGTGTTCACATTGTGAAAAGGTGAGGCGGGCAGCTAGTAAGACACACAGTGGCACAGACAGTGAAGAGGAGGACAGTCATCATGAGCAACAGTAGATTTGGTTGGCTCACAGTCCCAAGATTTTAATGAACCTGGCCCCAGCCATCAGCGTGTTTCCTGACATACTGTGTGGAAAGAGGGCAATTGACAAAGGTGTGGTTACTCTTGTGAATGACCGAGTCAACAGTGTGTCCATGAGCAAAGTGCGGAGACTTTTGCAGCAGGGCCATGATGAGTGGTATGTGGAGCGCCGTGACCTGTACCAAACTCTCCTATATGAAGCCCACACCACTGGATCTGCATCATCTCAGAAGAGCATCCTGCCCTTCGTGAAAGCTGCTGGGACTTACACCTCTCCTCCCCCCCGGACTCCCCTTCCTTGTGCCCGTGTGCTGAGGCGTGCACACATGATCATGGAGATGGAGAAGATGCCTCTGTATAGAGCTTCAGTCCTCAGTGTGACTGGACAAATCCTCTGCATTGATGGTACAAGAAAGGTGTGTATAACATATCACTTCATGAAGCATGAGCAAGGAAGTATAAAAGCTGAATATTTACCTGGTCATTTTTAACTGACTTAGGAGCAGAAAATATAGTTATGTTCCAGTTTATTGTTTTGAACAAGCATTTTGGTCTCACTGTAATCATTCAAATGTGATAGATATAAAATCTACATGCATTGGAGTTTATATAAATTATATTAGACAGAAATAGTATTAATAGACACTTTAAAATGAATGTTCTGCTTTGTGTTTTTCAGGTCCTCAAGAAGATTTATGGTGATGGCCAGGGCACCATGCAATATGTCACCAGTGTCCTGAACGAGTGGGGCCAGTTCTTGACCACAGTGGTGGTGGCAGCGGAGTCTGAGGGGTGCTACAGACGTATGGCCAAAGGCCTGATAGCCCGGTTTGAACGTGCTGAGGCTCCTGCACCACTTGTCATATATGCAGATAACAACTGTTGTCGGTAAGTAATAATACATCTATATAGCCTGAAAAATAAAAAAATGTAATGTTCTGTATTGACATTGTTTCAGAGAAAGTGGTTCGTCTTTCCTGGAGAATCTATTTGGGGACTGGGTGCAAAAGGGTACGGTGGTCAGACTGGACATCCGACACCGGCTGCACCGTTGGGATGCTGTTGTCATCAAACAGAGCCATGCCAAATATGGAGTGTTCATGAGTGCCCTGGCAGGTGCAGTGCTGGCCTACAACAAGGATGACATGATGCTCCTCATCCAGGCAGTCAGACAGGGCAACCTGGAGTTGTACGGCAGGCTTTCAGACGAGGACATGATGGCCTTCCTAAAGCCTCACCAGATAAAGTCCTACGTCAGACGCATCACCCGTGGGGTTGAGGTTAGTCTAATATTAATCCATATATAATTTTTTATGAAAAGGAAGCTTATCAAAATAGACTTCACTGAACTAAACAAATGTGTAAAACTGTATTTAATTTGGAAAATAAAGTAATAATACTTAGAAGTGACCATACTTTACCATTATTAGAATAATTTCACATATTCAACTATATTGTATAATCAATGTGAATGAATGTTACAGGAGACAGCTTCAACAATCGAGTCTACCATTGCTGAGCTGAGGTGGTGCTCAATGGTGTTCGCCTGAACAAGTACAGGTGTCAGCGAGGCAGTAACTCCTTGGAGGGGTTGCATTCACACCTGTACAATGCCATTCCCTCACAGAGATGTGGAGTTATGCAGTTCCAAGTGAGGATAAACAGTTTTAATATGAGAAATGCTAATTAAACTTTTCATTCCATTATTTATTCATTTATTAATTTATTAAACAGACATTGCACAACACATTTTAGGCACAGACCAGAAATAGCTACAAGCTCATTTTCATCTGTTTTCCTGGGCAGAGGCAGAGTGACAGCAAGTTAAAAAAATCGGCAGTAGGCCATAAACAATATTTGAAATACAGTTCTATAAAAACAGTGCACCCGCCGAAAAACAAAATCAGCAATACATTTACAGATTACACACTGTAATGACTGCACATATGATTTTTCAACTATTTCATTACATTTAATTTAAATGATGCAAAGTACTACAGTCTTGAACAGTTACAGGTAAAGAGTTCCACATCCCTGCTTATCTATATGTCTGTATTACATTACTGCCTATAGTCATACTACTGTTTACATTCACTGTTTACATTTATTAATACTGTTTACATTTATTACTGTTTTTTTTTTTCATTCATTCAACCTTTATTTATACAGGCTAGCCTCGTTGAGCCACGGGACTCATTTACAAGAGGGACCTGTCTCACTCACACCCAGGGTCAATTTAGAGTTACCAATCAGCCTAACATGCATGTTTTTGGACTGTGGGAGGAAACCGGAGCACCCGGAGGAAACCCACGCATGCACGGAGAGAACATGCAAACTCCACTCAGAAAGCCCCCAGGCCGGGATTTGAACCGGTGACCTGCTCGCTGAGAGGCAGCAGCTCTATCAGTTGTGCCACCGTGCTGCCCAAAATGTTTACATTTATTACTACCGTTTACATTTACAATACTTTTATATCTACACTACTGCTGATACATATACAGTACAGTATTCTCTGACTAGCCTTATTTAAGGATGCCCAATGTGCCTTATATGCCTGTTCTATGAAATTTCAGATCAACCCCAAATGGTTAATGTTTTATCATCTTTTAAACCAGGTTCGTTTTAGGATAGGCACACGCTTTGTTTGGAAAAAGTTCACACACAAGACTTAATTAAAAATAATGAATATTTATTAAAGAAGTCTGTTACAGAAAAAAGGAAAAAGTAAATACATACACAAACAGTTTTCCTGCTAAGATCAAAAGTGTGTTTAACCTCGCCACAGTACTAACAGCAACAAACTTAGGCATTGACAAAATACAGTATCTCCTCACCTTGACACTGAACTGGGAAGTCACACACGGTTCGGCGGGAGATATGGCCATCAATGCTCGACCGGACGTCTGGGCCAAAGACTCGCGGACAGACTTCAAAAACTAAGTGCGCTACTCATCATTTATACCTTGTGGATGTGATGACTTCACCTCATCTTGAGCAACACTATGTTTTGAAGTGCAAAGCGGTGTCAGGCACGGGTCAGTTTGCCCTTAACTGAAAACTGCAACTCAACATCTTACATACTTGGCTGTGAGATGCATGGAAACATATTGTTTGCCTCACTCCCTTTTATTAGAAGAACTGCCAGACTTGAAGTAGGATGGGTGATATGCATTCACTCATCAAAGACCTTATGGCTTTTCAAAGGACGGGCCCATCCTCCAAGAAACTCCGGGCCTTTGAAGTAAGACTACACAAACCCCCCACTTCAAGAAACAGTTTATTGAAACATCTTGACACTAAACTAAAATGTTTTCTCTAACAAGTGTTGACTCTTAACATAAAAATTGATAAACATTTAGTCAGAAAAGCATTAATAAAAACTCTTAATTCAGTATTCCTTCAGGTAATCGCGCGGGGGCGCAATTCCCATAGCAAGTATGTTGCACCTCGTTCCCTTCCTTCAGGGAACATGAGTTATGGTGCATAACTTTCAGTTTTAGGGAGCAGATGGTGGGGGTTAGGGGCCTTGCTCAGCACCAACTTCTGGTATTAAACTGTTATTTCTGGTTAGTTTGACAAAACAACTCAATATTTTTGGTTTAAATAAACGTTCTCATCAGTGAGCAGGTCTTGAATGAATACTTGATGAATATACACATAGAACTGTGAAAGTCTTAACAAGTGCAACCACCCTTTCTTTAAGTTTCCATCCAAGCAGTCACTTTTTAAAAATCTTTTAGTGGTCCCAGTAGTTAAGGTTTCCTGCAACACTTTTTTCTTTAAAATTTTCAAGTCTAGTCCTTTATGAGAATATAATAATAATAATAATAATGTATTTTCCTGTCATCTGCGTATGTTTCCCATACACAGACGAAATTCGTCTCTGCATTTAACCCAACCACCTACCAGGTGGTGCAGTGAGCAGCCCGAAAGCGCCCGGGGAGCTGGAGAAATAGGTGTGCACTCATAGACACCCCAAGGTGGGTAGTTGCCGGGGCGCGAACCCGCGTCCTTCGGTTCCCAAGTCAAAAGCCCTGCCACTAGACCATCTTGGCTCCTATAATTCCTCTGATAAAGCCTTTAACACAATTAGGCAACAAGGAAACATTTACTGATGTAAACAAAATAAACATAAATCAAGCTACTTAAAAAAACCAGGAAACGCAAAAGTGGTATTCCGATGAAGTTTAATAAGCATGTCAATGAGAAGACTTAAACACAAATTTCCATAAATACAGTCACAGGAATTAAAATTCAACGAGTTGTTCGGTTTCTTTCTCCCAGAACTTAAATGGAGTCACTCAAAAGTTAATACATTTATGGTGACACACAGGAGCCTCATAAAGTTCCCAATGATATCTTCTGAAACAGACATACACCAACACTGTATCAAATATATACTTTGCATAAACCACGTAAATGCCACTAACACTTTGTTTAATTTAAAACATGACAGATGCACTCTACTTTGGTAGCTCCACAGTGACACTTGCCTACTGTGTCATGACTAAAACCTACACTTTTGCAAGATTACATCAAAATTCAAGCGTGATAGGTAATAATAATAATAATAATAATAATACATTTTATTTGTAGGCGCCTTTCTTGGCACTCAAGGTCACCTTACATTGTCAATCATAAAAAATAAAATAAAAATAAACCAGACACATTAAAAACATAGAAAAAACAAGTAAAATGAATTTAAAAAATAAAATAAAAAATAAGACAATGCAATTGTTATCATGCATAGGCTACTTTAAACAGGTGAGTTTTGAGTTTGACTTTGAAATGTGGCAATGAGTCTGTGTTGCGAATATCAGGTGGGAGTGAGTTCCAGAGCTGGGGAGCAGAGCAGCTGAATGCTCTGCTCCCCATAGTAACAAGACGGGCAATGGGAATAATGAGCTGGATGGAAGAAGAGGATCTGAGGGTACAGATGCATGCATATACAACAGGTGTGTTTAACTTCAGATAAATAAAAAGTACCTTTTAAAGCTGTTTCAGTACATCTAGCTGTGCTGTAACCAGCAGTGCAGAGTATTCACAAAAAAAGGATAGTCATACAGATTAATTTAAAAAAGACAGATACCCCAAAAAAATCTGAATATACCGGTAGTCAAAATAAAAATGTTTCATTGTGAGACAGTAAAGTATCTATTAATGCATTACAGCACATGATACTAAAACAATGCAGTGTTTCATTTTACCAGTCCCTGACGTGAGGTAGAGGATGACAGAGTAACAGGTTTATGATTTAAGGCATGATGGGACATTTTTAACTACAGTAACATTTCAGAGCTCCTTCTTTAACACCAGTTGTTCTGGGGTTTAGCTGCACTAACAAGAGATTTTCACTCCCATCTAATATTTAAAGATTTGTGTAAAAATTAAGAGAAAATAAATACATGCAGATTGCAATAAAAACAAATGTATCAATCCTGATCTTTGCTTTTAAAGAGCCCAAATCTCAATCCAACACCAATGAACAGATTATAATCTTCATGACTTGTCTATGTTTTGCCAATTTGTTCAGTACTAAAAGTTTGTTTGAAATTTACCTTGCTGTGTTCTAATTGGTACAAAAATAATTAAAAGGTCTGTTTTTACCTCAGTTTTATTGTGAGTTTTATCCCCGTCTTGTCAAATTAACAAAGGAACAACTTTCTTATAATTATTACTCAGTGGTGAAAAAAGACTCGAGGGAGCAAGGACCAGATTTTGCTCCTGTTTTGGGCCTAAATCAGATATTTTTAGTTTCCATAAAGTAAAGATGGCTTTTGACGCTGACCTGAGACTTGACTAAAAGCTAAGAAATGTCCATAAAAATCACCCAATGTGATAATCACAGCTTCAGATTAAAAACTAATCACTTCGTAAACCAAGTTATCCTTTTCAGTTTGGCTCAACCACAAACCTTCATTATAAAAATCACGTTTTATTTAATTTATTTTCAACGCATGCTTATATTTTTTAGATGCACTGTAAATGTGCTGAGCTACCACCTCGATAAGATAATTACAAAAACGTCGTGGCCGTAAACATTTAATTAACAAAACAAGTTGCAAACAATATATAAACAATAACATACATAATATATCACTCTTCCCATTAACAACTCAAAAGTGTATAAGAGTTAATCATTCTTTTTTTATAGTTTCTTGAATTGGTTTATTGTAGAGCAATTTTTAACTCCTCATCCAAACTGTTCCATAGTTTTACTCCATGCACCGAAATGCACATTTGTTTTAAAGTAGTACGCACAGTTTTACTTTTGAAATCATACTTCCTTCTGTTTGATTTGATTTGATTTGATTTGATGTTTATTCATTCATTTTAAAAGAACAATACAAGACAGTTTCATCAGATACAAGATTACAAGTAGGATAAAATGAAGGGAGCAGAAAGAAGATGAAATCTTATTATATCTGCCCCTATTTCACAGTTTGTTCAACCAATGATAACTTTCAAGCAACATCACAGAATGAATAGTTCTACCTATTTTCCTAACTGTAATACACAAACTACATCACAAAATGAATAATTCTACTTAATTTTCCTGACTGTAAAACATAAACTAGATCACAAAATGAATAATTCTACTTAATATTTCTAACTGTAATACACAAACTACATCACCCATAATTCTAATTAATTTTCTAATTCTAATTTTTTTTTTTTTTTTTTTATAATTTTATTTAATTTTCCTATTTTTTTTAATTAATTTTCCTAACTGTAATACACAAACTAGATCATAAAATGAATAATTCTACTTAATTCTACTTAATTTTTCTGATTGAAATACACAAACTAAAAGATGGCACATCATCAAGATGTTCACAAAATGAATAATTCTACTTAATTCTGTTTACGGTTTAGTGTTGTTTTATATGTGTTGCCCCATACCTCTATACAGTATGTCAGATATGGAACAACAAATGAATAATATAATGTCTGTAGTGTGGACAGCTCTAAAACATGTTTTACTTTATTTAGAAGTCCAATACTTCTGCAAAAAATAAAAATATATACACAGTATACTGTATACTGTATACACAAACCAATGAAAGGAGAAGATTTTCACAGCAACAATACAAACCAGCTGAAGGTAAACTGCTGCACAGAGAACTCGAGGAGGAAGAGGAGGCTGTGATAAGACATACAGACCTTTTCCAAAAATTAGAATATCATGGAAATATTTAACTTCCATAAATCCATTAAAAAAAGTTAATCTTTAATAGACGATAGATTCAACGCCCACAATTTAAACGATTCAAGTATTTATTCGTTTATTTACATAATTTGGGCTTCCAGCTCATGAAACCCAAGAAAACAGGATTTAAAAAAATTAGAATACTGTGAGAACATCAGCCCACACTTCTCAGTTTTTGCAGAAAAAATAAAATAAAAAGTAAGATCTGACCATACTGGTCGGATCTTACTTTTTATTTTATATCTGCTCCTTATTAAACAATCAATTCAAACTATCAATTCAAACATTAATATACATATTTGTAATACAAAAGTATACAATCTCATCAGAATTATACAGTCACATCAAAATACCCATTTTAATTTGTTAAATTAGAATCAACTTAAATGTTACTCTTCAACAAAATAGTTTTAATCATTTTCTTAAATATTCGTATGGACTTCACATTTTTTACATTGTCCTCTAGTCTATTCCAGAGATCAATGCCTCTTATTGTAGTAGACATACCCTTTAAACTGGTTCTAAACTTAGGTTTAACAAACATTTCTGTTCCCTTTAAATTATAGCAACTAATCCTTTTCACAAAATAGGTTTGAATGTTAGATGGCAGTGAGGAAGTATGAGCCTTATACATAAGTAAAAGAATATTATAATCAACCAAATCATAAAACTTAAGTGATTTCAATTGACAAAATAGAGTATCAGAAGGATGATAAGATTTCCTCATTATAATTCTTACAGCTCTTTTTTGCAAAATAAAAATAGGCTTAGTTGTTGTCCTACATGCTGTACCCCAAACATTTACACAATAAATTAAATGCTGAACTATAATTGAGTTATAAAGCAAATGTAAAGCAGTATTATTTAACAAATCCCATACTCCATACAATACTGCAATTGATTTAGATATTTTAGTTTTAACAACAGATATATGCTGTTTCGAAGATAGTCTGTCATCAATAATTACACCCAGAAACTTAACCTCATTTACTCTACAGATCTTAATACCATCAATTTCAAAAGAAAAATCCAAAGTTATTTTTTTATTACTAAATATCATAAAATTGGTTTTAGCAATATTCAATGATAACTTATTTTGTTTAAACCAAATTTGTATTTTTTCGAACTCATTTTTTATCACCACAAACATCCTTTCCAAGTCTTCACACAAACAAAAGAAAAAGGTATCATCAGCAAAGAAAACAAGTTTGAGGATATCAGACACTTCACTTAGATCATTCATATAGAAAACAACTTGGGTCCAAGGACTGAACCTTGTGGTACTCCACATGAAGTTCTGAGTAAATTAGAACGTACATTATCCATCTGAACAAACTGTTTTCTATCTATACGATAGGTCACAGAATATGGTGTAACACCGCCATGCAAGGCGCCAGCCAGTCCTACCGGGAGCAACTCGGGGTTAAGTGTCTTGCCCAGGGACACAACGACACATGGTGTGGGAAACTGGGATTCGAACCTCCAACCTTCCGATCAGGGGTCGACTGCCTCTACCACTGTGCTTTGTCATTTATTGATGCATTGACTCGATACCTTTAAAATGTGTTTTTTTGACGTTGTTTAATCTGTATTCTTGTTGCTAAAAACTGATTTTTTTGTGTTATCAAATACGGTATTAAAATGTACTCCAAAATTGGAATATTGTGGTTTTGTTGAAACTCCATCCATCCATCCATCTTCTTCCGCTCATCCGGGGTCGGGTCGCGGGGGTAGCAGCCTAAGTAGGGAGGCCCAGACTTCCCTCTCCCCAGCCACTTGGAGCAGCTCCTCCGGGGGAATCCCAAGGCGTTCCCAGGCCAGCCGAGAAACATAGTCCCTCCAGCGCGTCCTGCTGCTTTCAGCGTTTTGTTGAAACTGCATTATATAAATAGATCCAAAGTGTGATTTTTGTATTTTGCTGAAGGAAAACCTTCAAAAATGGTTATTGACTTTTTAATGTGCATTGACAGAATAGTTACATTTAAATTACATAGTTTAAGAAAGTACTCACTGAAAATCAACATGAACATTAGCTGATAAAAGTTGGATTATGTTTTTATTGCATGTCTGTATTTTTCAACCATTGCTGGGATTTATTCCATAAACCAACGATGCTCACGCCTGTGATGTGATTTTGATCACATTGCTGCTTTTTGTCATTGTTTATATTGACCATGCTTTGTGTCTTCGTCCTCCTCAGCTGACCATGTCCCGTTTACCCGTCATGTCGCCTGAAAGGGTTCTCACGAGCAGCAACTCTGAGAATTTGCACGATTTGGCTCCTGCTCAGGTTTGTATTAAAATGATCCACATAAATTTCACCCGTCTTGATTATGTTTATTTTTCTTACGGTTTCTTTACTTCAAGCAATTAGCAGAACTTCTTGTCATCTTCTACGAGTTTGCTTCATGTAAACTATTGTTGTATCTCAACACCCGAGTCATTGCTCTTACAAAAGCATTCAGTATGGACCCAACCAAATATGAGTTGCTAAATCATCTGCGTGGGAAGGAATTTCCCCCTCACGCATGTAAAAAAAAGTTGCTCTATTATGAAAAGGAGAGCGATAAACTATGAGAATGAAGGTAAGTGTATGACTCGTGACTAAGGAGCATGGCTAAGGCAGCTACTTTTTGTGTGTGTACTACTCTGCTTAATTTCATTTAGCCTCTTCATACTGTTCTACAGGTGATGTCCTTTATTATAAAGGGACACTTCGCCAGGTTTTAAAAGCAGCCGAGGCCTGGGAAGCGTTCCAGGATTTGCACGGTTAAGTTGGTGCTTCTCACCGTGGCCAGAAAAAGAGCAGAGATATCTTATCTCAAAGTTATTACTGGCCAGGGATGACTAAGGATATCCAGAAATGGGCAAGTCAAATTTTTTTTTTTACACATGGATAATTGTTAATTGATTGTTCTGAAAAGGGGCAGATGTACCGGTAATATTTTTTCTTTCTGCTGCCTTTGATTTTATATTTCCACAAGATACATGTGATTTATTTTTATAAAATAAATAAGTACGTAAAGACTGAGTCACACAGACCACAAGCAGCTGCCACGGTGACTGGAGACGAACGTCCTCCTGCAGCAGCCAGAGCGTCTCGTTGAGAGTTTTGTCATCATCACTTATGAACGTGGAGAATCTGATGTTTATTCTCAAAGTTCAGAGAGCTGCAGAGGTTCTCTATAGCTGTATTTTAGTAAATCTGATGTTTTTATGCTTGTGCATGATTCTTCTGATTGTTTTTAGCCCACACAGACAGACCAGAGGGGCAGGAGCTGCCACAGATACTGCTGGTCCTTCTAGAGGTAAGATGCATTCAGTTAATGAGGTGATACATTTGTGGTGTTCCATGATGAATTTCTTGTTTTATCAGCTGTCCCGAAACAGCCAAACTGCCCATCATTAAATGGGGCGGAGCCTCAGTGTGCATCTGTCCCTGGCGTACAATGCTGTTATTGCTAGTTTCTCTCTGTCACCCTGTGAATAGCAAACAGCTGATGGTTGCTAGCTGTTAAGGTTGTTAGGCTGATGGTCCTCTGTTAGCATGTGAACAGCTAGTTCTGGATGTCACCAGCAAACTGGGTGATCCACTGTGAAGGTGCTATTTATAATGGTTAGTATGGTTAAATAAATAAGACTGAGTTTAGTGCAGCTCCTCAGACTGACTGAGGTCTTTTGGATAAAATATTAAATGTTTCAACAAGAATCTGTAGAGGATCTGACTTAACTTTGTTAGTTAAAGTTTAATTATAATTCACCTGGAACAATTTGTTATGTAAAAGTTTACTGGTAAATTAATCTGTTTGTGCTTTTGTGTGTCTTTATTCTGACATTAAGTGAACTTTTTAAACACAGACCGACCGTAGGGGAAATCTAAAGGGATTTTTTTTTAATCATGCCTGAACACATGTTCAACTTGTAAGGTGGTTTCAGGAAGTCAAAGCAAGATGTAGAAATTTTGGACGAAGTCAATTGGTGGCTTGACATTATTATTTTATTTTTTTTTGTACTCTATGAACACCCCATGGGGAATTAATTCCCTGCATTTTCCCCATCACACATGTGGAGCAGAGAGCTGCCATCTGTCCAGGATAGCTGAACTGGAAGAGGAGGTTGAGACTCAAAAAAACAAAATCAGGTTAGAGGGAGATACTTTTCAAAATCAATATTTTATATGCTGGGTTTTTATTATTCCTTCAATGATAATTGTGTTCTTCATATAGCGAGTATGAAGTAAAATTAGCAGAGTATGAAGTAAAATTAGCCCAGCAGAAGGATGAACTAGCCCAGCAGAAGGATGAACTAGCCCAGCAGAAGGATGAACTAGCCCAGCAGAAGGATGAACTAGCCCAGCAGAAGGATGAACTCCATGCTGGAGAGATGGAGCGCAGACGGCTTAATAACCTGATCCAGGAGCTCAAGGTGAGTTACTGCCTGGTGGAAGTACTAGTACCCCAACACTCTCAGATACACATCCTTTAGGATTGTCTTTGTTGTCCACTGTTGTCATCACTCTTTGTTAACACTAGAGTGACTGAATTTTCAAGATCCTGAGGACAAACCCCCTCCTTCTCCTCAACAATTTGCAGGCCAATAACTGCCTTTTGTTATAAATATGGGGCACTGAATATGCAGGTAACTCAGACACACCCACCACGCCTGACTGCATTCTAATGTTTATCAAAGCCTCCTATTCACATGTTTTTGCCCTAGATGTGTTGAGTGGGGCATGAAATTTAAACTTTAACTCAATTTTGGGTTATTTGGAATGCCTAAGAGCAGGGCTTTAGCATTTTTCCAAATGTCCCATTCATTTATTGCAATTCTGTGTTTGGGACATTTGGAAATGCTTATAATGCAAATGTTGTGCATTCCAAATGTATCTTGAACCTAATTCCCTCTGCCATATCTGCTGATTTTGGACTGAGGGGTGGGGGGGTTGTAGGTGTAGAATTGATGAGCTGTGGGGTCATTGGCATGTGAATCGATATTATCTAGCTCACAGAAAGGGAGCGGGGGATTTAAAAGCCAAGTTCACTTGCGTAAAAAAAGCGCAGCCTTAGTCAAAGTAGTGTTAAAATCATGTCTCTCTTGTAAATGAGTCTGCGAGGCTCAATGGGACTAACCTGTATAAATCAAGGTTGAATGGAAAGAAGATGAGGGGGTTTAGAGCCACAGGAGCTTTTCTCTAGTTCTTACAACCATTTAAGTCACTTCCAATTTATTTTTATGTGTGATGAAGGAACTGGTCCTTTGAAGTTCTTATAACTTGTTTTTAGGGTCTTTTGTTTTAGTCTATTAATCTGACATCAGGCTTTTCCTCTCCGTGCTTTGATAACATTATTCTGACGTTTTCACCTGTAGGTCTTTGAAAATCCATCACTGATGAAATTATGACCTTTTCTTCCAGGGAAACA
>JBBPBX010000368.1:124664-135829 GCA_038048925.1 Garcialebias charrua
TACCCCAACACTCTCAGATACACATCCTTTAGGATTGTCTTTGTTGTCCACTGTTGTCATCACTCTTTGTTAACACTAGAGTGACTGAATTTTCAAGATCCTGAGGACAAACCCCCCCCTCAACAATTTGCAGGCCATTAACTGCCTTTTGTTATAAATATGGTGCACTGAATATGCAGGTAACTCAGACACACCCACCACGCCTGACTGCATTCTAATGTTTATCAAAGCCTCCTATTCACATGTTTTTGCCCTAGATGTGTTGAGTGGGGCAAGAAATTTAAACTTTAACTCAATTTTGGGTTATTTGGAATGCCTAAGAGCAGGGCTTTAGCATTTTTCCAAATGTCCCATTCATTTATTGCAATTCTGTGTTTGGGACATTTGGAAATGCTTATAATGCAAATGTTGTGCATTCCAAATGTATCTTGAACCTAATTCCCTCTGCCATATCTGCTGATTTTGGACTGAGGGGTGGGGGGGTTGTAGGTGTAGAATTGATGAGCTGTGGGGTCATTGGCATGTGAATCGATATTATCTAGCTCACAGAAAGGGAGCGGGGGATTTAAAAGCCAAGTTCACTTGCGTAAAAAAAGCGCAGCCTTAGTCAAAGTAGTGTTAAAATCATGTCTCTCTTGTAAATGAGTCTGCGAGGCTCAATGGGACTAACCTGTATAAATCAAGGTTGAATGGAAAGAAGATGAGGGGGTTTAGAGCCACAGGAGCTTTTCTCTAGTTCTTACAACCATTTAAGTTACTTCCAATTTATTTTGATGTGTGATGAAGGAACTGGTCCTTTGAAGTTCTTATAACTTGTTTTTAGGGTCTTTTGTTTTAGTCTATTAATCTGACATCAGTCTTTTCCTCTCCGTGCTTTGATCACATTGTTCTGATGTTTTCACCTGTAGGTCTTTGAAAATCCATCACTGATGAAATGATTACCTTTTCTTCCAGGGAAACATCAGGGTGTTTTGTAGGGTTCGCCCTCGCCTGAATGGAAGAGAGGGCAATCACATCCAGCTCTCGGCAAACCACAAGTCTATCACGCTGTCCAGAACTGAGGAGGTCAGAACATCGGCAAATTGTTTTATTCTCCAGGCCGTAACGGCCACTTTTTGTCAAACATGAAGAAAACTATGTATGAGCTGTGAAGTTGCGAACTTGTTTCTCTCATCACAAAAGCAGTTTGGTTGTTAACTTCTTGGAGTGAATTCTGTTTTTTTCTCTTCTCGTCAGTCTCACACTGGAGACCGAAGAGCTACTGAGAGGATCAAGAGATTTACTTTTGACCATGTGTTTGGGCCCCAGGCCTCGCAGCAGGAGGTAAATATGAACCAACCAAATCGAAGCTTTCTCATCTCTCACAGGAATAAACTTCTTTTTTTATTTGTCAGATTTTTGATGAGATCTCCCTCGTCATTCAATCAGCCCTGGACGTCGATAACGTTTGTTGTTTCGCTTACGGGCAAACGGGAAGCGGAAAAACATATACCATGGATGGGGAGGACGGTGACAACATGGGATTAATTCCAAGAGCTGTGAGACAAATCTTCACATCTGGAGAGAATCTGAAGTCACAGGGCTGGGAGGTTGGTAAAAAAAAAAAAAACTGAATTTTATTTCCAGAAACCCTTATTTCACAGAACAAACTTGTGTCTGAGATGTGGTGGGAAGACATAATCTTTACGGTCATTTAACACAGGTTTCTATTTGAATCTCAGATCTCCTTCACTGCAAGCTTTGTAGAGATTTACAACAATACCCTGCAAGACCTGTTGTACACCGGTGAGTCTAACAAAAGACCAAAGCTCAACATCAGGATGACTTCAAACAACAAGGTGACTGTCGCCAACCTCACCTACAGGAAGGTGGACATGGAGGATCAGGTATGGCAGGCACATTTTCTGGTGTGTTCGGCAACCAAAGTAGAGCACTATAAAAGTTATAATTTAAAACTGATTATTAAGAATCAGTAATTTAGCCTGCGTGCTCTTTCTCTGGTGTATCAATTTTATTATGAATAGTTTTGTTTCTCCTGCCAGGTCTTTGAACTCATCGCACTCGACAAGCGAAATCGTGTCACGGCCCAAACAGCCCAGAACGACCGCTCTTCCCGCTCCCATGCTGTGTTCCAGCTTCAGATTGAGGGGCGAACACTGGGTGGGACGTTAAATGCAAGTGTGAGTATTATATCTCTGATTCTGTGCTTTTACTTCCACTTGTGTCTGTAGGTCTAAATGAAGTTACAGGGAGTGTCCCATCGAGGTTTATGAAACTGTTGTTCTCATGATGCTTGGTGTTTGTTGCTTTTGGTCCTGTAGCCACTCTTTGCCTGGTGGACCCCGCAGGCAGCGAGCGGATGGAAAAGAGTCGGTGTCAGGGAGACCGCTTAAAGGAAACGACCTCGATCAACAGCTCCCTGACACACCTGGGCATTGTCATCACTGCACTGGCCAACAAGGTGAGTCAACTGGAGCCCAAAACGATGAACGAAGGGCTCGGTTCAGTTAACTGGACTTCTAACTGCGTTCATTTGTGAATAAAACATACTTTGTGTTTCAGCAAAGGCACGTTCCATATCGGAACTCCAAACTGACATCTCCTGCAGGACTGTTTAGGAGGAAACGGTAAAACGTGAGTTTGTATTTTCAACATACGGTCACTGAGATGTACTTCTGCAGAAACTCACGTCAGCTTAATGCACAATTTTTTTTTAATTCTCTTAATAAAATTTGACAGTAATGATTTTCTTGTCTTCAGCTTGATGTTCGTGAACATTTCTCCTGAGCCGGACAGCTTCGGAGAAACACTCAGCTCCCTCGAGTTTGCAAGCAAGGTCAGTGACATCTGGAGTAATAATTTTCTTGTTTTCAGGCTGCCTTTAGGAAATTATGACTTTTTATTTATTTTCATGCATTTCTCTGAAACCTGACTAGTGCGATGTCTTTGCAGGTCAACGATTGTGTAATTGGGACAACCTCACACAAGAATTAAAGCAGGGGTGGCTGGCCAATAGGAGGCGCCAGGGCGCTGCCCCTCTGGAACATCTGCAGCTCTTCGCCATTTGAGAATTTTTTTTTTCTTATAGAAATGATCAAATAAAAACATTTCGAAATAAATGAATGTTTTTAGTTGTGTAGGATAAATATTTTAGTATTTTGCTCTCTTTTACAGTTAGAAACATACTGTATTTTTAAATTAAAGGCTTTAGAATATCCAGGCCTTAATGAAACTAGACTTTAAGCCCTGATCTTGTAGTAAGGATGTTGTCTTCTTTAACTTTATGCCTCAGGTTACATTGACTGTTAAATATTCTTAAAATGCATTTTTGCACCATTTAAAGGTTGACATATTGTTAAAAATGATTAATGATAATTTGTTTCATTATTATTTTGGTTTGGTATTGATATATACATGCTATGATACAATCTTTGAGTTACTCTACTTGATTTTCTACACCTGTATATCATTTTGTTTGCATGTTATTAAGAGCGCCAGTTATTTTTGTTACTTTTTGTTGTTATCTCTAGCACAGCTATTAAAAGCCTTTCATATACTTTTTGTTTTTTTGCCCCTTTCCTTCTTGGATTTTTTTTGTCCACCTGCCACTAGTTTGTTCCAACGCAAAGACACCTGCTCTCAGTCTGTCCCTCCGAGGAGCAATAATAATAATAATAATAATAATGAATTCAATTTATAACGCACTTTTCATTAATGAAAATCTCAAAGTGCTACAAGGTGCAACAGAAATTAAATGTCAATAAACAAGTAATAAAACAAGTAAAATCAATAACAGTATCAACTAAGATCAAAAGTAGAATCATGAGGAGGCAGAGTATGCTCGGTTGAAAAGAAAGGTCTTCAAGCCGCTCTTAAAGTCAACCACAGACTGTGGGACCCTCAGACAGTCAGGAAGAGAGTTCCACAGGCGGGGGGCAGCAATGGTTCTCTTAGCGACCGTCAACAAATGACTATTTTCAGAATATTTGTCAAAGCGGCACCAGGTTTCATACTCGTGAAATTTCTCAATTTAAAATCCAAAACAACAAGGTGGCACTTGTTTCTGTAACTTTCTTTTGAATCATCAAAGTTCATTCAAAGATTCTTGATTTTGTCATTCCACCACATGTGGTGGAACAATTGTGTACCGGTACAAAGGGTCCTAGTTACATCCAACAAAAGTATTAAAATCTGTGTAAAAGAGAATCTGTAATGAGATCTAACGTATGAACTAAGAAACATTCACTAAAAACACACAAAGCACACACTTCCAGAGGGCTTCATCAGTCTGAGGAGTCCAAAGTAAACGTGTTCCCCACCTAACCAGTACACTCCTTTAGTGGATCAACCAGTTTTCTGCTGACAGCCAAAACCAGCTGCTCACATGATTAAGCAGCACGTGAGAAGCTGGTTTTGGCTGTCAGCAGAAAACAGGTTGATCCACTTATGAGAGTGCTATTTATAAGAATGAGCTGAATACAGCTCCTCACAAGACTCAAGTCTTTCGGATGAAAGACAAAACATTTCTACATTTTTTTTGTTTTGTTTTTGAAGGACCAGACTTAACTTTTTTTAGTGGAGAAAACATTTTACTTTGGACTAAACAGACTGATGAAGCCCTCTGGAAGTGTGTGCTTTGTTTAGTGAAAGTTTTTCTTTGTTCATATGTTAGATCTCATTACAGATTTTCTTTTACAGATTTTAATACTTTTGTTGGATGTAACTGTGACCCTGTGTACACAATTTTGTTTCACCACATGTGGTGGAATGACAAATAAAAAATCTTGAACTTTGATGATTCAAAAGAAATTTAGAAATTTACAGAAACACAAGTGCCACCTTGTTCTTTTGTTTTAGTCTATTAATCTAACATCAGTCTTTTCCTCTCCGTGCTTTGATCACATTGTTCTGACGTTTTAACCTGTAGGTCTTTGAAAATCCATCACTGATGAAATTATGACCTTTTCTTCCAGGGAAACATCAGGGTGTTTTGTAGGGTCCGCCCTCGCCTGGATGGAAGAGAGAGCGATCACATCCAGCTCTCAGCAAACAAGTCGATCAAGCTGACCAGAACTGAGGAGGTCAGAATCACATTGGCAAATTGTTTTATTCTACAGGCCACAACGGCCACTTTTTGTCAAACATTAAAAAAACAATGTATGAGCTGTGAAGTTGCTAACTGGTGTGTCATCACAAAAGCAGTTTGGTTGTTGAGAACTTCTTGAGTGAATTCTGTTTTTTATTTACTTCTCTTCTGCTCGTCAGTCTCACACCGGAGACCGAAGAACTACTGGGAGGATCAATAGTTTTACTTTAGACCATGTGTTTGGGCCCCAGAACAGGCAGCAGGAGGTAAATATGAACCAACCAAATCGAAGCTCTCTCATCTCACAGGAATAAACTTCCTTTTTTTTTATCTGTCAGATTTTTGACGAGATCTCTCTCGTGATTCAGTCAGCCCTGGACGTCGACAACGTTACGTTTGTTGTTTGGCTTATGGGCAAACGGGAAGCGGGAAAACGTATACAATGGATGGGGAGGACGGTGATTGGCTTATGGGCAAACGGGAAGCGGGAAAACGTATACAATGGATGGGGAGGACGGTGACGACTGCATGGGAGTCATTCCAAGAGCCGTGCAACAAATTTTCACAACCGGAGAGAATCTGAAGTCGCAGGGCTGGGAGGTTGGGGGGGAAAAAAACAACTGAAATTTATTTCCAGAAACACTAATTTCACTGAACAAACTTGTGTCTGAGATGTGGTGGGAAGAAATAATCTTTACGGTCATTTAACACAGGTGTCATTTGAATCTCAGATCTCCTTCACTGCCAGCTTTGTTGAGATTTACAACGAGACCCTGCGAGACCTGTTGTACACCGGAGAGTCCAACAAAAGACCTGAGCACGAGATCAGGAGGACCTCAAGCAACGAGGTGACCGTCACCAACCTCACCTACAGGAAGGTGGACGAAGAGGATCAGGTACGGCAGGCACATTTCCTGGTGTTCAGCAACCAAAGTTGAGCCCTATAAAAGTTATAATTTAAAACTGATAATTAAGAATCAGTAATTTAGCCTGCGTGCTCTTTCTCTGGTGTTTATCTGTTTTATTATGAATAGTTTCGTTTCTCCTGCCAGGTCTTTGAACTCATCACTCTGGCCAAGCAGAATCGTGCCACGGCCCAAACGGCCCAGAACGACCGCTCTTCCCGCTCCCATTCTGTGTTCCAGCTGCAGATTGAGGGGGCGAACACTGGGCGGGACGTTAAATGCAAGTGTGAATATTATATCTCTGATTCTGTGCTTTTAGTTCCACTTGTGTCTGTAAGTCTAAATGAAGTTACAGGAAGTGTCCCATCGAGGTTTATGAAACTGTTGTTCTCATGATGCTTGGTGTTTGTTGCTTTTGGTCCTGTAGCCTCTCTTTGCCTGGTCGACCTCGCAGGCAGCGAGCGGATGGAAACGAGTCAGTGTCAGGGAGACCGCTTCAAGGAAATGACCTCCATCAACAGCTCCCTGTCACACCTGGGCATTGTCATCACTGCTCTGACCAACAAGGTGAGTCAACTGGAGCCCAAAACGACGAACGAAGGGCTCGGTTCAGTTAACTGGACTTGGTCACTGAGGTGTACTTCTGCAGAAACGCACGTCAGCTCAATGCACAATTTTTTTAATTCTTTTAATAAAATTTGTGAATAAACAGTTATGATTTTCTTGTGTCTTCAGCTTGATGTTCGTGAACATTTCTCCTGAGCCGGACAGCTTCAGAGAAACACTCAGCTCCCTCGAGTTTGCAAGCATGGTCAGTGACATCTGGAGTAATAATTCGCTTGTTTTCAGGCTGACTTTAGGAAATTATGACTTTTTATTTTCATGCATTTCTCTGAAACCTAACTCGTGCGATGTCTTTGCAGGTCGATAAATGTTTAATTGGGACAACCTCCAACAGGAGTTAAAGCAGGGGCGGCCGGCCAATAGGGGGCGCCATGGCGCCGCCCCTCTGGAACATCTGCAGCTCTTAGCCATTTGAAAAAATTATTTTTTCTTATAAAAATGAAATGATGGACTTCCGGGTGAGCAAGCAAGATGGCGTAAGCTTAACCAGCTGGCTACCCGACATTTTTAAAAATCACAGGTTTTAAGAAGGAACGGGATATAAAATAAACCTAAAAGTGAGTCGAAATGCCGAGTGCCAAACCAAAGAGCACTCAGCTGTCTCGACAGTCGATGTTAAGAGAGGAAGAAATGAACGAAGACGATATGGCTAACCTCTCGGACTCAGAAACATCGCTAGCAGCTAATGATCTAGCTAACGAGACAGCTAACCTACAAGCTATTCTCCAAGAAATAAGATAATCACGTCGTGAGAATGGTGAGGACTTCCGAGAGGTTAAAGAGGAAATAAACGGAAGACTGGACGAAGCAGAAACGCGCATCTTAGAAGCGGAGAACAGGATTCAGCAGCTCGAAGAGGTAGCTCTGAAGCTAAGTAAAGTGCAGGACGAGTTCGAAGCAAAGATGGTGGAGCTCGAGGGGAGATCAAGACGGGAAAACTTAAGATTCCACGGCATTGCAGAGGGCTCAGAGGACCGCTCACCATCCATCTCAGCCTTCATTGAGAATCTACTCCGAGATAAATTGGACATTCCGACATCACTCGACCTGAACATCGAAAGAGCCCACCGCTCTCTGGGACCCAGAGCTCCACCTGAAGCCCCCCCATGCTTCATAATAGTTAAATTCACAACAGCCAAGATCAAAGATGAAAATACTAAAACAAGCCTGGCAACAGAAAGGCTTCGAGCTATCAGGGAAAAAAGTCATAGTGGACCACGATTACGCTCCAGATGTGTTAAAACGGCGACGTGAGTACCTTGAAGTGAAGCGGGTCCTCAGAGAAAAGAAGATCAAATTCCAAACCCCGTTTCCAGCCAAGCTGAAGGTATTCTATGAGAACAACACGTGTTTACAACTCTGCAGCTGAAGCAACAAAAGACATGGCGAGTCGAGGCTTCCAAATCACCGTCATTCAGCCATCTACGACGTGGGTTGACAAGATCAGAAGCACGATGTGGACCAGAGCAGGGAAAAAAGATAAAGATCACCCACAAAATGGAGCACGGGAGGAATATAAGAAGAAACTGGGCGTCTTCAGAAGAGAACAAACAGTCATAGGAGCAGATGAGTCAAACATATCCTGTTTACGTTTTTTTATTTTCTTTTTTTCTCTCGTGGTGTTATTTAGAGTCGGGGACACGCCTCCTAGAAAATGAGACGCTACAACAAGAAAACGCCACTAGAGGGCCCCACGCAACCACGGAGTTGCTTGGGTTTTCCCTCTAACTCGCTCACAAACTATTACACCAACAAGGTCTCTTACAAGACCGGTGAAAAGGGAGCCTTTAAATGGACATGTGTTAGCTTGATTTACAAAGTTAAAATGTTTGGTTTGTTCACATTTAATAAACATTTGTTTTTTGTTTTGAGTAGCTTATGGATGTCATTTATTTTACTCGTTCAGAAGATTCAACAACATAATCCATGACCTCATTATCACCACTAAGAATCACAACCTATAATGTAAAGGGAGTTTCCTAATCCAATAAAAAGGGCCAAAATATTAGGAAAAATGAAAAAAGAAAAGGCAGAGGTAGTATTTCTCCAGGAAACTCATCTCTCAGAGGTAGAGCATAGTAAACTTAAAAGAATGGGATTCAATCAGGTATTTAGTGCATCACATAAATCTGGTCGTAAAAGGGGAGTGGCAACCTTAATATCCCAGAGAGTCTCATTTGAGAAGATCAACGAATATAAAGACAAAGAGGGTAGATATAATATAACAGTGGGCAGAATTGAGGGACAAGAAATTACCTTTAGCAACGTATATGTCCCGCCAAGTTCAGAATGGACATTTTACAAACATATCTTTGATATGATGGTAACTAAATCACGTGGTGTAGTAGTCTGCGGCGGAGATTTCAACGTAAGATTAAATCCTTCTTAAGATACTTCTAAACAACCCAAAGTTAACTGCAGCATAGGTAGAAAGATCAGGAAGATGATTAAAGAACTAGGAATAAATGACGTTTGGCGTGATTTCAACCCCACAAAGAGGGACTATACATTTTATTCAGAAGCTCACCACTCATATTCAAGAATTGATTACTTTTTCATGTATAATAGAGATTTAGGCCGAGTAGAAAACTGTCATATTGGGCTGATGGACCTCTCAGATCACTGCCCTATTCATATAAAAGTAAATGTTAACAAAACAAAAACCCCGTTTCTATGGAGACTTAACTCTAGCATACTCAAGGGCAAAATTAAGAAGAGATAAGGCAAGAAATTCAGACATATATGCAGGACAATGACAATGGAGAAGTCTCCCCTGTATTATGGGATGCCTGTAAAGCTGTCGTGAGAGGTAAAAGAATTGCAAAATCTTCACGAATAAAAAAAAACTAGACAAGAAAATTAAACAATTTGGAACGAACTGGCTGAACTAGAGGGAAAAAATAAAAACAAAGTAGATCTAAAAACTGTACAGAAAATAAAACAAATCAGGGATGAAATTAATCAAGAACTACAATCCGATATACAGAAAAAACTCCTATTCTTAAGACAGAGTCACTATAATAAGCCCAAAGTCATCAAAATTCCTAGCATACAGATTAAAAAAAACAGGATGAAAGAACAATATAAAAAATTAGGGAACCAATAACTACAAAAATTACCTATAAAGGTACAGAGATAACAAACTGCTTTGAAAAATATTACCAAAAACTGTATGCTCTAAAAGAACAAGGAGGAACGGACGAAGCTAATGCACTACTGAAAAAATTGATGCTGCCTGCTGTGTCAAACAAAATGATGCCCTGACCAAAAACATAACACCCCAAGAAATTTAATTACTCAACAAATCACCAGGGGCCTCATGTACAAAGACATGCGTGGATTTCTTACTGAAAAGTGACGTACGGTCAAATCCAGAAAAGTGTCTACGCACAAAAAGATCCAGATTCATCAAAATGTGCGTACACCGGCATCCACGCACATTCCTTTTGTACATCACAATCAACGTGGAATTGAGCGCACATGGGAGAGTGGCCGACTCCGCCCTTGACACGCCTCCATATAAATATGCAAATTCATTTAAATATGCCCTGAACCGGCGGAAAGTCGTCTCCGCTCCATTGCAAACCATGGCGAAACGCACAAAAAAGAGGAACTTCACGGACTGTGAACAGGAGACACTCCTGGGTGAGGTAGAGGCACGGAAAACCGTTTTGTTTGGCACGTTGTCCTCTGGCGTGACAGCGAAGCGCAAAAGGCATGAGTGGGACAGCCTGTGTGAAGCTGTAAATGCCGTGGGATCAGAGCAGCGCACAGTGGCTGAACTGAAGAAAAAGTGGTCGGACATCAAGGGGGATGTGAAAAGGAGGACAGCAGCCCATCGCCAGAGTGTGTTGATGACAGGCGGGGGTACAGGAGACGATGACCTCACTCCATTCGACCGGCGGGTTGCCAGCATTGTGGGCGACACGGCCCTCACAGGTGTGGTGGATCCGCATGCGGGGGATTCGGATAGTCGCAGTAAGTAAATAAGTCAGTGTTAATTCTAAATGCCATAAAATATGTTGTTTTCATACTGGTGACTATAAGAATAACAATTATGCAGTCATGGGATTCATTTATATTTTATTCACATGTACACATTTTATTTTGCCATCAGTGGATGGAACAGACACGTAGCCTGGTGGCTCAGACGTTGGCAGCCCCTCCAGTGTCCCTGGAACGTCTGGCACCACGGGCACCTCCAGCACACCCCACCAGCCAGCTGCTGATGCCCGCGCACCCCACCTGCCAGCCCCTGCTGCCCGCGCCTCCAGCACACCCCACCAGCCAGCTGCTGATGCCCGCGCACCCCACCTGCCAGCCCCTGCTGCCCGCGCCTCCAGCACACCCCACCAGCCAGCTGCTGATGTCCGTCCTGGCCGTGTCATGACGTCAGATGTCCTGCAGACGCAGCATGCCATTGTTGCCGGCATCAATGGCATCAATGACCGCCTGGACCAACTAATCAGAGTTGCCGGCAGTAATGGCATTAATGACCGCCTGGACCAACTCATCAGAGTCCTCGCGGATATTAACACAATTAAATGCAG
>JBBPBX010000369.1:0-23907 GCA_038048925.1 Garcialebias charrua
CCATTATGGAATCCCAGAGCGTCTCCATAGTGACCAAGGACCCGATTTTGAATCGCACACTATCAAAGAGCTCTGTCAAATAACTGGAATTCTTAAGAGTAGGACAACACCATACCATCCCCGTGGCAACCCTGTGGAACGATTCAACCGAACACTTTTAAATATGTTGGGTACTCTACAAGAAGAGGATAAAACACACTGGAAAGATTTTGTGAAGCCGCTGGTACACTCTTACAACTGTACTCGAAATGACGTCACTGGGTACTCCCCATATGAACTGATGTTTGGTCGTCAACCCCGCCTTCCAGTTGACTTAGCTTTTGGACTGCCTGTGTCTGAAAACCCATCCACATCTCATTCACAGTATGTTGAAAAGCTTAAATCACACCTCAGAGAAAGTTACAAGATTGCAACTGAAAACTCTGAGAAGGTTATGGGAAGGAATAAACTTAAATTTGACAAGCGAGTCACAGCTGCAGACCTCTCAGTTGGGGATAGAATTTTGGTTAGAAACGTCAAACTACGAGGCAAACAAGCTCGCAGATCGGTGGGAGCCAGATGTGTATATTATCCAGAAGAAAGCCGGCACTCTTCCGGTATATACAGTTAAACCAGAAGGCAAAGATTGTCCCATTAGGACCCTCCACCGTGACCTGCTGCTGCCTTGTGGCTACCTAACACCAGCTTCCAAACCAGAACAGTTAAAGCCAAAATCAGTGATGGCAGCCCCAGTGACTCCAAAAACCTCCGATCTTTCAGACCCTGAAGATCAAGAACTGTTCTTACGTGACTTACCCGATTACTCCAGCTACTGTCCTACCAGAATCACAACTGTGGTTAACATACCTGTTCCTGCATCTACCATTGTTCCTATGCCTGAGGCTCTGTCTGGCCAGCATGCACAGAGTTTTAAGGAAGAAACTATTGCTGTAGACCCGGAAATGGGGCCTGGACATGAACCTACTGCTGAACTAGTACCGACTGAGCTGGATGCAGAACAAACAGATGGAGATGAAACAGGTCCTGTTGATCTAGAGCCTCCGGAGGAAAATGCCTCCTTTCAGCCAGACCTTGGATCCTCCCCAAAGCCGATCAGCTTCTCAAGTGATTCAACTACTCCTGAGTTCTCCAGCCCAGATTCTGAACCATCCATCCGGCACTCTACTCGAGTACGGCAGCCACCAAATCGCTTGCAGTATTCAATGCTTGGGCGTCCAGTTCTGCAAAGCATCCAGTCCCTGTTTCAAGGGCTTAGCACTGCGTTGACCTCTGCTCTGCAATTGGAGGAAACCTCGATGACTGCTACCTCTTGTGACGGTGTCTTGTGTCAACAGCCACGTGCATGTGCAAGGCCGCACATGAGTTTAGGGGGGGAACCTGTAACCCACATCTAGTCTATGACATTTAATTTGGCGGGTCCACTTCCTGTGTTGCCCCAACTCTCTAACTTTTTTAAGCCATGGGTCATAGTTCACTTCCTCTTTCTCCACTGTGGCTGTGGTGTGCTCCACTGGGCGTCTCCCAAACAAATTGCTGCACTCCAGATCAGCATATTGCAACTCAAAATACATGGTGAACTTGATATCTTATAGCAATATTGTTCATGTTTAAGACAACCATGTGATTGCTCATTGAAATGTTGGTTTACCAGAATTACTGGTGGCTCTAATTCAAACTCTTATGGGATTCTGCCATTGATAGCCACCAGGCTGCGCATTGAGGTTAAGTACTCCTCACTCAGTTGAAAAGGTAAAACAATTGTTTTTTATATATTTATATAAAATGGAAGCTGAACTGTGGACACAGGTCTGGTATATGCACTCAGTTGTTGTTTGATGCATTACTTATGTTTTGTGTGTGTTTTAAGACTTTTTATATTGAAACTAAAATGACAATGAAGTTGGTATGCCTGTAAAATTAATTGAAAATAATGTAGCTACACTTTTGTTTGAACTTAATATTGCGCAATATCTTTCTTTTTTTTTCCTCTGCTTGATTATTTTAGAAGACTTGATGTTAAATAATCATTTTTTGATAAATGATTATTGAAAGTGCACTTTAAATTGATTGACTGGAAATATGATTCTGAATTACATTATTTCTAGTTAACTATACTTAAACCATGGTTGATTGACAATTACTTACAGTAAATGTTGATCTTGAATGATTATATATATCAAGATGTTTATTTTCTTTATATATCTGTACATGCTATATGACAGTTGGTTATTTTAATTGGAATGAAATTCTTAATGTGTATTTCTGACCTATAGGTCAGGTTTTTTTCTTTGGACCAGAATCTCAACATGGATTTACAGATGGCGAGCTAGAACTATGGGCTTGATAATGGACTTGAAATTAGTACATGTATTTGGTGACTCAACTATTGTGACTTTTGTTGTTTTTGTCTTTTTTTTTATTTTTATTTTTTGTCTTATTTTGTGCACAATCACTTTAATATATATACACCAAAACGGAAACCACGGCCTCCTGTTTTCATTCACACCTCAGGCTCTTTTAAAGGACACTCTTCTGATGCTGCTTTTGTAGCCGCAGTCAACTGCCTAGCCTTTAGGCGTTACAAACCCGGTTCACTTTATGGATCTGGGTCAGTCTAATGAGTCACTAAAGTAACCTGGTTCACGTCATGGATCTGGGTCAGTCTAATGAGTCACTAAATTAACCCGGTTCACTTCATGGATCTGGGTCAGTCTAATGAGTCACTAAAGTAACCCGGTTCACTTTATGGATCTGGGTCAGTCTAATGAGTCACTAAAGTAACCTGGTTCACTTTATGGATCTGGGTCAGTCTAATGAGTCACTAAAGTAACCTGGTTCACTTTATGGATCTGGGTCAGTCTAATGAGTCACTAAAGTAACCCGGTTCACTTTATGGATCTGGGTCAGTCTAATGAGTCACTAAAGTAACCCGGTTCACTTTATGGATCTGGGTCAGTCTAATGAGTCACTAAAGTAACCCGGTTCACTTTATGGATCTGGGTCAGTCTAATGAGTCACTAAAGTAACCCGGTTCACTTTATGGATCTGGGTCAGTCTAATGAGTCACTAAAGTAACCCGGTTCACTTTATGGATCTGGGTCAGTCTAATGAGTCACTAAAGTAACCCGGTTCACTTTATGGATCTGGGTCAGTCTAATGAGTCACTAAAGTAACCCGGTTCACTTTATGGATCTGGGTCAGTCTAATGAGTCACTAAAGTAACCCGGTTCACTTTATGGATCTGGGTCAGTCTAATGAGTCACTAAAGTAACCCGGTTCACTTCATGGATCTGGGTCAATCTAATGAATCACTACAGTAACCCAGTTCACTTTATGTATCTGAGTCAGTCTAATGTGTCACTAAAGTAACCCGGTTCACTTCATGGATCTGGTTCAGTCTAATGAGTCACTAAAGTAACCCGGCTCACTTTATGGATCTGGGTCAGTCTAATGAGTCATTAAAGTAACCCGGTTCACTTCATGGATCTGGGTCAATCTAATGAATCACTAAAGTAACCCAGTTCACTTTATGTATCTGAGTCAGTCTAATGAGTCACTAAAGTACCCGGTTCACTTTATGGATCTGGGTCAATCTAATGAGTCACTAAAGTAACCGGCTCACTTTATGGATCTGGGTCAGTCTAATGAGTCACTAAAGTAACTCTGTTCACTTTATGGATCTGGGTCAATCTAATTAGTCACTAGAGTAAACCCGGTTCACTTTATGGATCTGGGTCAATCTAATGAGTCACTAAAGTAACCCAGTTCACTTTATGGATATGGGTCAGTCTAATGAGTCACTAAAGTAACCCAGTTCACTTTATGGATATGGGTCAGTCTAATGAGTCACTAAAGTAACGCAGTTCATTTTATTGATATGGGTCAGTCTAATGAATCACTAAAGTAACCTGGTTCACTTTATGAATCTGTGTCAGTCTAATGAGTCACTAAAGTAACCCAGTTCACTTTATGGATATGGGCCAGTCTAATGAGTCACTAAAGTAACCCGGTTCACTTTATGGATCTGGGTCAGTCTAATGAGTCACTAAAGTAACCCGGTTCACTTTATGGATCTGGGTCAGTCTAATGAGTCACTAAAGTAACCCGGTTCACTTTATGGATCTGGGTCAGTCTAATGAGTCACTAAAGTAACCCGGTTCACTTTATGGATCTGGGTCAGTCTAATGAGTCACTAAAGTAACCCGGTTCACTTTATGGATCTGGGTCAGTCTAATGAGTCACTAAAGTAACCCGGTTCACTTTATGGATCTGGGTCAGTCTAATGAGTCACTAAAGTAACCCGGTTCACTTTATGGATCTGGGTCAGTCTAATGAGTCACTAAAGTAACCCGGTTCACTTTATGGATCTGGGTCAGTCTAATGAGTCACTAAAGTAACCCGTTTCACTTTATGGATCTGGGTCAGTTTAATGAGTCACTAAAGTAACTCGGTTTATTTTATGGATCTGGTTCAGTCTAATGAGTCACTAAAGTAACCCGGTTCACTTTATGGATCTGGGTCAGTCTAATGAGTCACTAAAGTAACCCGGTTCACTTTATGGATCTGGTTAGTCTAATGAGTCACTACAGTAACCCGGTTCACTTTGTGGATCTGTGTCAGTCTAATGAGTCACTAAAGTAACCCGGTTCACTTTATGGATCTGGGTCAGTCTAATGAGTCTTTAAAGTAACCTGGTTCACTTTATGGATCTGTGTCAGTCTAATGAGTCACTAAAGTAACCCGGTTCACTTTATGGATCTGGGTCAATCTAATGAGTCACTAAAGTAACCTGGTTCACTTTATGGATCTGGGTCAGTCTAATGAGTCACTAAAGTAACCCGGTTCACTTTATGGATCTGGGTCAGTCTAATGAGTGACTAAAGTAACCCGGTTCACTTTATTGATCTGGGTCAGTCTAATGAATCACTAAAGTAACCCGGTTCACTTTATGGATCTGGGTCAGTCTAATGAGTCACTAAAGTAACCCGGTTCACTTTATGGATCTGGGTCAGTCTAATGAGTCACTAAAGTAACCCGGTTCACTTTATGGATCTGGGTCAGTCTAATGAGTCACTAAAGTAACCCGGTTCACTTTATGGATCTGGGTCAGTCTAATGAGTCACTAAAGTAACCCGGTTCACTTTATGGATCTGGGTCAGTCTAATGAGTCACTAAAGTAACCCGGTTCACTTTATGGATCTGGGTCAGTCTAATGAGTCACTAAAGTAACCTGGTTCACTTTATGGATCTGGGTCAGTCTAATGAGTCACTAAAGTAACCCGGTTCACTTTATGGATCTGGGTCAGTCTAATGAGTCACTAAAGTAACCCGGTTCACTTTATGGATCTGGGTCAGTCTAATGAGTCACTAAAGTAACCCGGTTCACTTTATGGATCTGGGTCAGTCTAATGAGTCACTAAAGTAACCCGGTTCACTTTATGGATCTGGGTCAGTCTAATGAGTCACTAAAGTAACCCGGTTCACTTTATGGATCTGGGTCAGTCTAATGAGTCACTAAAGTAACCCGGTTCACTTTATGGATCTGGGTCAGTCTAATGAGTCACTAAAGTAACCCGGTTCACTTTATGGATCTGGATCAGTCTAATGAGTCACTAAAGTAACCCGGTTCACTTTATGGATCTGGGTCAGTCTAATGAGTCACTAAAGTAACCCGTTTCACTTTATGGATCTGGGTCAGTCTAATGAGTCACTAAAGTAACCCGTTTCACTTTATGGATCTGGATCAGTTTAATAAGTCACTAAAGTAACTCGGTTTATTTTATGAATCTGGTTCAGTCTAATGAGTCACTAAAGTAACCCGGTTCACTTTATGGATCTGGGTCAGTCTAATGAGTCACTAAAATAACCTGGTTCACTTTATGGATCTGGTTAGTCTAATGAGTCACTAAAGTAACCCGGTTCACTTTGTGGATCTGTGTCAGTCTAATGAGTCACTAAAGTAACCCGGTTCACTTTATGGATCTGGTCAGTCTAATGAGTCACTAAAGTAACCCGGTTCACTTTATGGATCTGTGTCAGTCTAATGAGTCACTAAAGTAACCCGGTTCACTTTATGGATCTGAGTCAGTCTAATGAGTCACTAAAGTAACCTGGTTCACTTTATGGATCTGTCAGTCTAATGAGTCACTAAAATAACCCGGTTCACTTTATGGATATGGGTCAATCTAATGAGTCACTAAAGTAACCTGGTTCACTTTATGGATATGGGTCAGTCTAATGAGTCACTAAAGTAACCCAGTTCACTTTATGGATATGGGTCAGTCTAATGAGTGACTAAAGTAACCCAGTTCACTTTATTGATATGGGTCAGTCTAATGAATCACTAAAGTAACCCGTTCACTTTATGGATCTGGTTCAGTCTAATGAGTCACTAGAGTAACCCAGTTAACTTTATGGATATGGGTCAATCTAATGAGTCACTAAAGTAACCCAGTTCACTTTATGGATCTGGGTCAGTCTAATGAGTCACTAAAGTAACCCAGTTCACTTTATGGATATGGGTCAGTCTAATGAGTCACTAAAGTAACCCAGTTCACTTTATTGATATGGGTCAGTCTAATGAATCACTAAATTAACCCGGTTCACTTTATGGATCTGGTTCAGTCTAATGAGTCACTAAAGTAACCCGGTTCACTTTATGGATCTGGGTCAGTCTAATGAGTCACTAAAGTAACCCGGTTCACTTTATGGATCTGGGTCAGTCTAATGAGTCACTAAAGTAACCCGGTTCACTTTATGGATCTGGGTCAGTCTAATGAGTCACTAAAGTAACCCGGTTCACTTTATGGATCTGGTTCAGTCTAATGAGTCACTAAAGTAACCCGGTTCACTTTATGGATCTGGGTCAGTCTAATGAGTCACTAAAGTAACCCAGTTCACTTTATGGATCTGGGTCAGTCTAATTAGTCACTAAAGTAACCCAGTTCACTTTATGGATATGGGTCAGTCTAATGAGTCACTAAAGTAACTTAGTTAACTTTATTGATATGGGTCAGTCTAATGAATCACTAAAGTAACCCGGTTCACTTTATGGATCTGGTTCAGTCTAATGAGTCACTAAAGTAACCGGTTCACTTTATGAATCTGGGTCAGTCTAATGAGTCACTAAAGTAACCCGGTTCACTTTGTAAAGGATTATGAGGAGGTCAATATTAATACTGGCCTCTTTACCTTAATTAATTTACTTATTCAGATTGAATAGTAATTTCACGGATTCTTTTCTTTTTCAGTTTACCCAATATTTCTGTGATCTTTATGATGGATAAATAAATAAAGCCATTAAGTGACAGAGACGTTAACTTAGTTTGATATGTCAAAGACACTATCATTTATTTAAAATAAATCAACTAAATTAACACCATTACACTTGATTGACATGATTTCACTTTCTTTCAATTTAACACGTCAGCACAGTTAAAGCTTCAGTATGTAGCTTTTTTTATGAACATATTTCTTCACTCTGTCACTACCTCCTGACAGACTGATGTTAGCCAGGTAATCTCTGAAAAAAAAAAAAATATGTCCCCTTGCTTCTCCAGGTGGTAAATAAGCATTTCTAAAAAGAAAAGGTGACCCACCATTTTCCAGCCAATAAAAACAGAGTTTGTAACCAGCCAATAAAAACAGAGCTTGAATTTGAATCAGCCAATAAAAACAGAGCTTGAATTTGAAATTTAACAGACCACAAGGGGGCAGAGCCATATATGGCTCTGAGGGGGAGGGATCAGAATGCTTTGCCTGTTGAAAATATTTCTAAGTGCTGCAGTTCTACAGAAACTGCATACTGAACCTTTAAATTTAACACAACAGACTTCAATACTGGATGTTAAACATATTTAGTCTGAGGGCTCTTTAACTTAAATATAGTTTCCAGCTTAGAATTGAGGGAAAGGAGATAGGAGGAAGATGGAGAGATGGTTTAAAGGAAATTATCTTGAGCATGTTACCAAAAGTGACACTTCACATCCGACTTCTGCTAAAATCCAGGTACGTTTGTAAACAGCTCTTTACCTTCGACGACGAGTCTGATAAAGAAATGACACCAGCCTTTCAGATGCACAGAGTCCTTCAGGCCCAGCATGTCCGAACTGGTTGTTTACTTTCAACGTCTCCTGGGTTCCGCGTTGGTCATCAGAAAATGCGTCAGCTCCTGGCCTCTGACTTAGGGCTGGGCCATATCATATCGTTTACGATAATACCGGTAAAAATAGCTTGCCCGGGCAAAAAAAAGATATCATGATATGCTAATTTCATGACGTGATACGTAAGGACGCCCCGCCCCCCAACCGAGCGCTTCAAACTGAACTGCGCACCTCTCTTCCACCAGTCTGTACTGGTGCTAAAATGATAAAAACAAACCGCGCGTCGTGTCAGCTTCTGTCCCCTGCTCTGAACAGCAGGTAGAGGATCAAATGCCCCCACCCGCCCCCCACCCCACTGAGCAGCCGCGCTGCGGGCTGGTCTCCCTCGCTCTGAAAACTGTCTCTACAAACACGCGCGGCTCTCCACGACCAAGAGGAAACCACAGTGAAGTTATTTTCAAGTTGGAAGTTGGATATTCGAGCTCCGTGTCTTCAGCGGTGCGTTGCTCTCGTCAGTCCACTTCATGGAGTCTGATTTCGGGCAGCCGCGCTGAGTCTGCCCCTATTCAGAGACGTCATGGTTCACTTAGGGACCGTCAACAAATTTTCGACCGCGTCACTCTTTAGAAACAAAAAATAATGTATTTTACATGATTTGAGCCACAAATCTTACATCAAACTACTCTCCATTCCAGATCTGCGAGGCACAGCTGTTTATTTCTCAATTTTTATGCATTTTGTAATTTTTCACAATTTAAAGAGCGACTCCACACCCTGTGGATCTGTAACTCCTCCCCCGAAGCAGTTTGAAAATTTCCCTCAAAATAGGCGTGTCGAGAGTCGAGCAGGGGAGGAGGTTGAGGTTGTCCTGTGTTCACGCCCCCTCTAGTGGTAAACTCCCACCCCTCCCCAAGTTTAGATTTCAAAATGGCGGATAGTCACGTCTTCAGTAAGTAAATACCTAAACTTTTACCAAAATAACAGTTGTAAAATGTTGTTGCGTGCATTTAATCACACACACACACAGCTTATGCGTATGCTTCTGAACACAGAACACATTAAAAACCTGTTTAGCTGCATGGCATGCGGTGTACAGCTGTGTTTTTGTCATTTTAATTTGCCACATCTTATTACTTAGCACATTCCAAAAGTAACGTTTCATAATAAATATTATAAAATATTGATTTTTCCTACCCTCTATAGGGTAGGGTTTGTTTGACGCTTTGGCTTATTTTTGTTATGCAACCCAGAACTAAACACACATTGTTTTTTGAATTGACTATTAATTAGCACCAAACAGTGGTAAAATCTTTTATTTGGTTTCCAAATACTGTATCCGTGTTTAGAAACATTAGATAAGCTTGTACAATATATATTTGTTAGGACAGGTATACAGTATTTGTTTAAGCTATGTGTCAGCTAATCAAAACTGGGCACAGCACAGCTGATAAGATTAATGAGAAAATATTGAGAAAATATTTCTTAATGCAAACCAAACCAATTGCAAAACAAACCAATTGCAATAAATTTAACAATACATGTACTGTGTATCCTTTAAAATGTTCTTTTCAGATAACTGTGATGACTCAAAGCACCCAGCAGCCACACAGAGTAATTGCAGCCAGGATTACTTTAACCAAGAAGAAGATGATGCAGAGTCTCGGCCAGAGCTTCATCTCCTGAGACCTGCATCCACGACAATGTTGAAAAAGCTGAGACCCTGGTGTTCGTTTCTGGCTGGAAGGTGGGGCATCCTGAAGGTGGTTGGGACTCCTCGTTCTGCTGTCCACTGCGTCCAAACAGAGGAGCTGGGGTGGTGTCCCATGTGTTTTCAGAACCTTTTGTTGTTTTGAAGTAACTTACTGTTAATAAAATGAATCATAGACAACTAGTTTTTGTAATCAATTTGTTTATTTATTTTTTCCCTCATGCATGAGGACAAATCTGGGACACGATGCAGCGGTCGACTTCCCTCACTCCATCCCGACCCTGGATATTTGCAGTCCTGAAAAGAGAAAAGATCAAAAGTTTAATCTGAGTAAATGTAAAATTTTAATGGAGAAAGATGTTGATTCAAAATTTCACAGTGTCAACAAATCCCCAAAATGTTGGGACAGGTAGCAATGAACAAATAAACAAGAATTAATGTTGCATAAACTTTTTTAAAACTTTTTTTATATAAATGTCCGCCATAATAAAAGTAATAAATAAAAAAATAAAAACATAATTAATAATATTAATACCTGCAGACAGAGGGTAGGGTACAAAAGTAATAAATAAAACATGAATACATGTACCTGGTGAATCAGCTCTCATATATGTCACCTCCAAAGTGACATGTCTACACGTCTCCTTGATGCTTGATGTCTGTGAAGCACGGCTCAGATTGGATGTGGAACGCCTCATGGAAATAAAAAAAGAACAACACATTTTAATCACCTTACAAACAAGCATACTGTACTTGTTTTCACTTTGTTGATCTGTTAAACAGATGACCCAGTGCAAAATAAATACTGCTGCCCATGATACTCATTCACAAGTACACATTATTTTATAAATACCTTTGATGCACAACATTATTATTTGCAGCAAAAGTACACCGTGTCTAAAACATCGTACTGTAACTAGTACAACAGCTAAAATTAGCGCCAGCTAGTCTCCATTGTTTTTTTATGTCACGGTCTTCTTTATCAGAGTTCATAAGAGTTCACACACTCTGCGGTGTTCATAAGAAACACTAGATTTTGAGCATTTAAACACAACCACAAACTAACGTTGATCAGCAACAGATAAAAACGCCACGACCTTGTGGGGCCACACCGAAGCAAAGCTGCAGGTCGCAAACACAGCACATGAAGAAACACGTCATGTACTCAAAAGATAAATTATGGAATGAAAGGTGTAAAATGGTACTCACCTCCAAACGGATTGTAACCTGATGGTGTAAGGGTGGGTGAACATCAGTTTGAAGAGCTTTCTTGGAACATCGTGGCTCTTCTATGCTAATGCTATGTTGCTAATCGCTAATCCAACCCCTGAACTCTGGAGGGGGAGTGACCTGGGAGTGACCTTCTCGGGGGAGTGGCTCCACTTTTATACACAGGCAGCAGCGGATGTGACGAAATTGGGCGAAAATTAATGACTGTGCGAATCGTAAACTAATGAGAAAATCAGGGTGCAATACCACAGTTCAACCCATAGGACTACAGATACTCGTTTTTAGACCAAATATTGCCGATTTTAACTAATACGCACAAATACATGAAAAATAACTCAAAAATAGTGCTCAGAAACATTTTAAACACATTCTAGGGAGTTTATCAGCTAAAAAAAGTTAAATTTGGGTTTAGTTTCACTTTAATAAATTACTGATATGTGTGGATCAATACTGCAACACATTCTATAGTGAAATATTACAACAAACAAAATGTGTGTAATGAGATGGAGAAACCTCTCCTATTTCTAAATAGAAAACTTCTGTTTTTGAAAACTGGATTTTCTTTGAATTTGAGTGAACTGTTTGCCTTATTGAAAATAACAAGGCCATGGGTGGCACATTGGTTCAGAGGTATAAGTTCTGCTTCAGGTGCAAGAGGTCACAGGTCCTCTTAAATGGAACTTATTATGGCAACACTTTACAATAAGGTACACAAAATTTGCTCAACTACTAGGGAACACCTCAAGAACGAATCAGGAGCTAATGGGTATTTAACCAGGGCTTACTGGGGAACACACAGCCAAAACTTATTAGGGAACTACTGGTTCGTTACCACAGAAACAGGAGAAATTCTCCACGTGTAATAAACAGGTGAGGTCACAACGCGTAGTTGTTCCTAGTGATTACTGATTTTATTGAATTTTCTCAAACCGGTTAAGTATATGAATAGAGGATATTTTTATCCAACAGAAAAGTTTCAAACTAAAATTAAAAAGAGAAGGTGACATATTATTTAGGCTTTTAATTTGCTGAAGATCTGGTAGCTAGAGACAGAGCAGGTAATACATTAAAAAATTTACATCGCCTAATGAGACTTTGGGCAGACAATTTGATCCCTTTCAGACACGTGAGTATTTTTAAAATTTGACTTTTTTCACAAGAACCTAAAACAAGCAGAAACACCTAGCATATAAACAAACTTGGATATAAAGTATCACTTTTATTTCTTTGTCTTGTGCTTCAATATATTGGCCATGTGGTGTATATTTCTCACAGCAAGAAGCATATCTGGACACATCCAACCACTGCAATGCTGCTTTTCAGTCAGCACAGCAGAAACGGATGTTTTCCAGTGGAAGCCACTGGAAACTATAGTGTGCAAGGTTATTGTGTTGTGTCTGACAGGTTTGTCACAGACCCTGCTAAGATTGTAAGGCTCAATTAAAAACTGTTTGTGTCTACAACATTTTATAACTTTGTATACTGAAAATTACAGTGTTGATCTAAATACAGTATCCGCCACATTAAGACAGTAATCCCTGCAGCTGTACTTCATTATCTGGACAAATCGCAGCAGGTAAGGACAGATGCACCAACCTGAAAACCAATTCTTTGAGGGAGGAAGCAGAATCAGGAAAAAATATGCTTAGATAATTTGCCCATGGCTTGCATGTGGTATTTAGTTTGGCAGCTTTGTGAGAAATATCTACACAACAGAGACTTTTTGTCAGGATCTGTGTTTTGATCTTCTTGTGGTTCTTGTATTTTGTTTTTTTTTTCTGTGAATTTACCTGTTTCCAGCTTCCCCAGTGTTTCCCCCTCATTTAGCTCAGCTCCCACCACTTCTACTCCAAACGTGTTCCTCATCTCTCTTCCCCATGTGTTTGTCATTGCCTGTCATCATTAGTGTCCCTTTAATAACTGCCACTCCCTTGTCCACACATTGAGCTTTCTACAGCTGATCATGTTCTCCTTTGTGTCTTTCATGATGTGTTTTTTTGTGTAAGTTTTTCTGCCACATCAGCTTTCTGATTTATTTTAGTTCATAAATGTGTATATATTTTTTTAATAAACACCATAGAGTTCTTTTGAGTTTATGGCTGCACCCAGGGTTCAACTCCACCAGGCATGATACTTTAAGATATTTTTCAATCTGTTGTGTTAATTTGAGATACATTTTATGAATATGCCTTGGTGTGAGAGGGGTAAAATGTATGAGGTTTTTTTTTTTTTTGGTACCTTCATAAGGGGTTAATGGGGACAGCCACCTATTTTAATGTGGCCTGAACCGCAAGACCTCCACACCTTCTACCAAAATGACCAGCTCGGTGATGTGATGTGTGCTATTACTTTAATTTGAATTTTTAAGTTATCATGGCAATGTAATTTGTCAACAAAGATGCCATTTTCTAATCAAAAAACATTGACGGAACTCTGAACAGCCTCTATTTGTAACCGTGAGGTCACATGACCAAGAGCAGAGAGGTTTCTGAACAAAACACTTTATAACTTCTGGAGCCATTTTGGTTCAAGATGGCTGCCACAGCTACATCCGAAAACACAAAATTGACTATAACTCACATTCTTTGAGAGATTGAGGTGGAGAGCGAGTTGTTGCATTCCTGATGTAAATGATAAAGATCCAAGATGGCCACCTTTGTGAAAAGGAAAAAATATACAACTCAGCTATTTTTTAAAGGTAGGCTATTGGTCAGAAGTTTGGTGGGGTGGTGACAGCAATGCACAACACATTCTGAATTCAAAACTAAAAATTCAAGATGGCCACCATAGCTTAAAAGAAAAAAATTATAACTCATATACTTTTTTTTTTTTTTGCTATGTTGAGATTATATTTGGTGTGGTAGGAGCTTAGGGTGAACTCCAACATATCCACAGTATTCCTATGCCCCATGATGCTTTGCGCGAAATGTGCACACGACTTCCGGTTGACCGGAAACACCGTTTGTTTACATGCGAGTAATACAGTTGAAGACAGTCCAAACTTTGTTGTTTTAGTTCATTAAAAATGTGGGAACACCACTCGTTTCGTTAAAAGAGGAGTGACAAATAAAAAGAAATTACAGATGTAGCAGACAAAATTTAAAACTACATAAATAGCGAACGCGTTTGCTCCGGCCTCTCGGCTAAGGTTTATTAGCAGCTAACTCGGCTAAAAGTCACGGTCGCGTCTGAGATCTATCGTTTTAAGACAGTAAATCTTCCAAAACTCTCATTAATAAACCCTCCCTGAATAAAAATATGTTACCTGATCGCGCAGACATAATTTAAAACTACATAAATAGCGAACGCGTTTGCTCCGGCCTCTCGGCTAAGGTTTGTTAGCAGCTATCTCGGCTAAAAATACCGGTCGCCTCGTACTTACTTTAACTGTACAGTAAATCTTCCAAAACTCTCATTAATATACCCTCCCCGAATAAAAATACGTTACCTGATCGCGCAGACATAATTTAAAAATAAATAAATAGCGAACGCGTTTGCTCCGGCCTCTCGGCTAAGGTTTGTTAGCAGCTATCTCGGCTAAAAATACCGGTCGCCTCGTACTTACTTTAACTGTACAGTAAATCTTCCAAAACTCTCATTAATATACCCTCCCCGAATAAAAATACGTTACCTGATCGCGCAGACATAATTTAAAAATACATAAATAGCAACGCGCTTGCTCCGGCCTCTCGGCTAAGGTTTGTTAGCAGCTATCTCGGCTAAAAGTCACGGTGTTCTGTAACACCGGTCGCGCCTGACATATATCATTTTAAGACAGTAAATCATCCAAAACTCTCATTAATAAACCCTCCCTGAATAAAAAGAAATTACAGATGTTACCTGATCGCGCAGACACAGCCATAGAGTAGGATGCAGGAACACTCTTTCTTTGTTTTGGGTCCGTGTTGAAAACACTGTTGTTTTAGCCAAAGATTTAGCTTGGTCCGGTTGTTGGTGCAGCCGCGAACAGCACAGCAGGTACCTGAACCCCGGTAGGACATTTCAGTAAACGTTCCGTTTAAACAAAAGCTGTGTTTGCTCCGATAAAATGAATGAAAATAATTTTCAAAAACACCCGCGATCCATACTCCACCTATGGAATAAAGGCACTTCCGGTGTCGGACAGGAAGTTCAATGCACATTCGCTTCTACATTGACACCCCCAGGAATACTGTGGATAGAGTAGTGTCAAATCAGAATTTTAAAATGGCTGCAACGTGGCAGTTCCCATCAAAGTTTCTCCAGGGACATTCTAGTTTTATTCATTTACTGTTTCATTGTGTAAATAAGACATGTTGAGGTTAATTTTGTGGGCACAGCAAACAACACATGGTTTATATTTGTATGTTTGTTCATTTGTTTTTCTATTGTCTTTGCTTACAATTTTTCCCTCCAGCCCCTGTATCTCTGTCAATGATGGCTGTATCTTTAAAGACCCCCTGTTGTCTTTGCAGATGTGAAAACCTCTATATTGTGCGCACATCTTTGTTTTGCTCTGTTTTATTATACAACAAGAGTAACAGAACTGTCTCTTGCACGATCACTCAGTTCATACTGTCAGCATGTTGCTCTACAGAAAAATAGACTCACTCTTTTTTGTCTTTATTTCATTTTTAGCCTGTTTTATATCCTCCTCTTCCTCTTACTTTGTCTTTCCCAGATGTCAGAGACGTTTGTGTGCTCTGAATGAGGAGTAGCAGTGATGTTTCATTGTTTTGATACAGACCTGTCTGTCAGCAGTCTCGAATGCAGACGGCAAACTATTGATTTCTGCTTTATGAGAGATCCAGTGCTCATCTGTGTGCCACGCTCATTCGGAGAACAGCACATACACACCTACGCAAGGTCCACATGCTGATGCTCGGAGTTAAATGCCCCGCTATAAAGGCAACTTGTTTGGCCACAGAAAAACACTTCGAATTTCAGAATTCACACATGTGCACATACTGTTCAGCATTATGTGTGCAATGTTTCTGACTGTTTATGATGTTTCTGAGTGTGAAAATTTTTTGTTTATGTTTGTTTATTAAATTTGTTCTTTTTTTTTTTTTTTTACAAAAAACAAAATACAAAACAATCCGATAAATGATAACGTACAAAATATTTAAATAAAAATGAAAGGTAGCAGAAATAAGAAAAAATCTTATTATATCTGCCCCTTTTTTCAAACTATCAGTTCATACAATAATAATCTTCCAGTAACAGAACAAAATGAACAACTCTTTCTAATCTTCTAATTAATACAATATCCATTAAGCTACTTCATATATATTTTTTAACAATTTAGTTTTGATTATTTTCTTAAATGTACACATTGACTTGGCATTTTTTAACTTCATTCTCCAAACCATTCCATTATCCAATTCCCTGGATTGAGGTAGACCGTCCCTTCAAACTAGTTCTGAATTTTGGTTTTACAAATATGTCTGTCCCATTAAGATTATTAAAAAAAATGCATGAAAATGTTTTCTTGGATGTTCTTTTCCTGTTCTGGTTTGTTTAGGCATTTTACAGTATGTTAAAATTTCTCTTAAATTGACACCATGAATCAGACTGTTTGAGGGGGGTGGGGGGCACTGTGATCGTGATGACATCACTGGGTGGGGCTTAGCTTTGCATAGCATAGCATGTAAAAGTGTAACTCACCATTATCCTGTACCCTTTTTTTGTGTGTGGAGAACCATCTTTTAAATAAAATACAGTATTAGCAGGCTTGAATTTAGCAGAAACAAATTCCACTAAAGGCTTTCAAAGTTAGTGAAAACATTAATCCACTAAAGAGTTAGTTCCGCTATTTAGGGATTAGTGGAACCTTACCCAACACTGATGTAACAAGTCAGCGAATACAAGAAAAACAGTCCTGAAATAAAATGTTCTCCCATAACTTAAAGGTTCAGTATGTAATTTCTGGAACACGCTGGAACTTGGGAAAATTTTGAACAGAGACACGTTTCTGGTCCCTCCCCCTCAGAGCCATATATGGCTCTGTTACCCCTTGCTCTGCTGAAATTCAAATTCAAACTCTGTTTTTATTGGCTGATTCAAATTCACGCTCTGTTTTTATTGGCTGATTCAAATTCACGCTCTGTTTTTATTGGCTGGTTACAAACTGTGTTTTTATTGGCTGGTTAACGGTGGGTCACTGTGGCTTTTTAGAAATGCTTTTAGAGAAGCAAGGGGACAATCGTTTTTTTCAGAGATTACTTGTCTAAAATCAGTATGTCAGGAGGTAGTTACAGAGTGAAGAAATATGTTAAAAATATATTGTTAGAAAAGTTACATACAGCTCCTTTAAGTAGGTTATTACTATGGAGCTTTAGGCCCATGCTAAGATTTTTTTTTTTATTACACAGCCATACTAAGAAAAAAATTAAAAGCCATAAAATTGAGAATAAAGTCCTAGTATTATGAGAATAAAGTTAAATAAAATCTTATCATTATGAGAATGAAGTTGTACAAACTTTTTGCAGCTCTCGTGTTGTTGTTGTTGTTGTGTTGTTTTTTTCTTGTTTTTTTTCACAAGTCGGATCCACAATGTGACCTGTCAATCAATCCAGTAGGCATGTCAGCAAATGACCAATCCCAAGCTAAATTAGTCGTACCGTATTTTCCGGACTATAGGTCACAACTTTTTATAATTTTTTCATGGCCTGCGACCTATAGTCAGGTGCGACCTATATATGGATTTTTATAAAATAAGCTGATTTGTAGTCGTTTATTAACAAAAATTAAACTGAGACACACTCTTACAATAATGTCAGCTAACAAATATATATTTTTAGGTGTTTATCCTGCTAAAATTATTCATTTATTAAAGAAAAGTTCAGCTCAGACACATATTTGCTATAATTTTTTATCAAACAATTAATTGTTTTTAAGTGTTAATCTTCTTAAAAGCCTTGCTGTGCGCTCCTGTGGAAGAGACATTTGCAGCAGAGCTAAACACGGTCCACATTTTGGTGACATAGGTGCGACCTATATATGGGTTTTTCCAATTCTTTGGCTATAATTGGACAATGCGACCTATACTCCGGTGCAACCTATAGTCCGAAAAATAGGGTAATATTATCTGAACTCCTACACGTTAAAGCCGAGTTTACTACATTTTAACTGTGGTTAAATTAAGAATATTGAGCATCTTGTTAAGTTATACATTGGTATTGGTTTTACAAATAAGGAAATACGTAATCTGTTAGCACATCAGAGAGAGTCAGAGTCAGAGTCAGAGAGTCTTTATTGTCATTTGCACTGCATGTGGTACATGTGATGAAAACGAGATTATGTACACGGGGTCCCAGTTACATCCAACAACAAATGCAATAGAAAAACAGTAATAACATCTAGAATTAACTAAGAAAAACATCAACTAGTAATACACTAAGCCTAATATAGTGGGAATAAACAGCAGCACGAACATGAGTTTGTATGAGCAGATGGTCACAGATGAACACAGATAAACACAGCAACAAGAAAACAGATCAGCATCAGTATGATGTGATATTTTGCAGTGTTTATTTTTTATTTTATTTTTATTTATTCATGAGTCTAACAGCCTCAGGGTAGAAGCTGTTCCTCAGTCTAGTGGTTCTACACTTGATGCTCCTCAACCTCCGTCCTGAGGGGAGTGGGGCAAAGAGTGAGTGTGCTGGATGAGTGAGGTCTTTCATGATGCAGGTGGCTCTTTTCCTGCATCTGGAGGTGTAAATGTCTGTGATGGTGGGGAGACTGACTCCAACAGACTTCTGTGCAGCCTTCACCACTCTCTGTAGAGCTTTCCTCTCTTCAACTGTGCAGCCTCCATGCCACACGTTGATGCTGGAGCACAGGATGCTCTCCACTGCACACCTGTAGAACGAGGTGAGAACTGGGCTGCTCAGACCAGCACGTCTCAGCCGTCTGAGGAAGTAGAGTCTCTGATGACCTTTCTTGATCAGGCTGGTGGTGTTGTTGCTCCAGCTGAGGTTATCATTCATGTGTACACCCAAGTATTTGTAGCTGGAGACCACTTCCACTGCAGACCCACCTATTTTCAGTGGGGCATGGGTGTGTTTGTTCCTTCTGAAGTCCACAATCATCTCCTTTGTCTTCTTCACATTCATGTGAAGATTATTCTCTTTGCACCAGCTCTCCAGATGTTCCACCTCCTGTCTGTAGCTGGACTCATCATTGTTTGTGATGCATCCCACCACCGCTGTATCATCTGCAAACTTAACAATATGACAGCCTGGAAGTGTGGCTGTACAATCATATGTGAGCAGAGTGAACAGAAGGGGGCTCAGCACACATCCCTGAGGAGAGCCAGTGCTGAGGGTTATGGTGGAGGAGGAGAAGTTGTGGATCTTCACGGACTGTGGTCTGTCTGTTAAGAAGTCTAGTACCCAGTTACAAATAGAGGGGCATCAGATTATTATCAGTATCAGGACTTTGAATCTGCTTACAGTGAGCTGGTACGCTCTGATGGGCTGCAGCAATTCTCTGCAGGTAACGAGCATTTAGCTTCGGATTGGTCATTTGCTGACACGTCTACTGGATTGATTGACAGGTCATGTCATGGATTCAACTCATGGGAAAATAAATAAATAAACGAGAGCTGAAAAAAGTGTCGTTTGACTTTATTCTCGTACTACTAGGACTTTATTCTTGTAATTTTTATGGCTTTAACTTTTTTTTGTTTGTTTTGTGTGGCCCTAAAGCTACGTCATAGGTTATACTGTAGAAATGAATGTAATTTTTCATTAAAAAATATATATTCAATGACTTTTAAATTGAAATGAGGTGATTTTCATACCATAGTGATAACAAATAAATATTATCTTTAATGTAATCCCAAAATGTTTGTTAAGCATATTATCCTTTTAAATGTAAATTAACATAATGTATATAATTAAAATGGTTGCTAATATGTTGTGATAAGCCTTAATTTTAATAAACCTACATATAGTCTTATGTTCAATGTCAGTGGAAAGTTGGAAGTTGATTTATTCTGAGAAATCAAAGATTAACTCAGAACAAAAAAATTGAAGCTCGACACAAAAAAAGTGAATGATTTTTTAAAACTTTACAGAAACTTTTTAAAGCAAATTCATACATTAAACAATATATTGTTTTAATATGAGGAAAAAGTTATAGTTCAAGTGAATGTATTGTTGGCAAAATATAAACTTAAAAAAAAAACAGTAAAAAGGACAATAAAATCAGATGTAATCTCTGCAAGTTTTCACTGACTTAGAAGAGGAGCTTCAGGCTTCATGAATTTTTTTACACAGGCTAATTCTACAAAACAACTCTGTACTAAAATTTAACCTTTTCAATAAACATTTATAAACAATAAATTCTGCATGTGTAAAGTAGTACATATGTTTTCCCAATTCTCCAATAATGTAATAAATAAATGTGTTACTAGTTATCTAATATATAATTGTCAATGTGCTCTATGACACTGCCCCCTTCACGACACCACTTCATGTTACTTTGGTACAAAATACCATCTGCTGTGTACTTTATATTTTCGTCGACAAATCCCTTTAAAAAACGAGATCAACACTGATCATCACTTTCTGTTTATTGAGACCTTTGACCTTTTGTATTTTCTGTGAGTTAGCCTCAGGTCTGTTGGTTTACACTGACTGAATGAAGGTCTTTGGGCATTAACTTTACTGTTTTCAATACAGGAAGAGCAGCAGAGACTAATAAACTGCAGAATACTCAAGATATAGAATAAATAAAAAATCTTGGGTAATTTTTCTTTTTCATTACCACTCAGCCATAACCCTATGTAGTGAGTGTTCACTCCAAGCGTCCCACTTTCTGTGTGACATAGGGGTAGGGCAGGGGTCTGCAACCTTTATGATCAAAAAAGCCATTTCTGCCCCATTGTTCACTAAAGTAAATGCGTCCAGAGCCGCAAAACATGATACAATAGGCATTATCAACTGGTGGCCCATGGGCCACTTAAAGTTTGTTAGAGGAGGCTTTTCTGGCCAGTAGGGGAAAAATTATAAAACTAAAACCATCCAATGATTGTTAACATTTTTTTGATATTTTTTACATTTTGAGACAAAATAATAGACAGGATTCGATCTATTCAACCATCTGTCCATCCATCCATCCATCCATCCATTATCTTTACTCACTTCTTCCTTTTTGGGTTACAGGGGTCACTGTTGTCCATATCCATGTCACATGTACATAATAATGGATTATTGTAAAGAATATTTACATTATTACAATTATATACATTTTTGGCCTGTTTTTTTTAAACTAAAACAATGAACTGTGCAGGTGTAAGTGATTGTTTTTTTGTTTGTTTGTTTGTTTGTTTGTTTGTTTGTTTGTTTGTTTGTATGTGGAGAAATTGAGTATTCTACTTTGAAGAAATAAAGCAAGTTAAAGGGAGTATAACTCTGTGTATTAGTACTAGTATACACATATTTGCAAAGAAAATGACAGGAAAACAGTTCAGAGTGAGGTGGAGGCCATCATCAAGAACATGAAGCCTTCATCCTGCGCCCTGGATCCTTTCCCCTCGTCTCTCATAAAAACCAATCATTCTGCAATAGGCCCACTTATCACTCAAATAATAAATCAGTCTCTACAATCTGGTCATGTTCCACTGCCTCTAAAAACCGCCATCATTAGGCCTCTTCTGAAAAAATCTAATTTGGATCCCGACATTTTTTCTAATTACCGCCCAATTTCACACCTCCCTTTTCTGTCTAAAGTGCTGGAAAAAGCTGTTGCTGCTCAGCTGCAGGATCACCTACAACAACACTCCCTGTATGAGAAGTTCCAGTCTGGATTCAGGGCAGCTCACAGTACAGAGACTGCATTGCTGAGGGTTACCAATGATGTCCTCTTGGCTGCTGACACTGGCTCTCCCTCCATCCTTGTCCTCCTTGACCTCACTGCAGCCTTCGACACTGTGGACCATAGTATCCTCCTCCACCGTCTTCATGTGGAGGTCGGTCTCTGCGACACAGTCCTGGACTGGTTCAAATCTTTCCTCTCCAATAGGCTGGAATGTGTTAGTCTTGGCAACGCCACGTCCCAGACAGTTTGTGTCTCCTGTGGTGTCCCTCAGGGGTCGGTTCTGGGGCCCCTGCTGTTTTCCCTTTACATGCTGCCTTTAGGTCAAATTATTAATCAGTTCAACATTTCTTTTCACTGTTATGCCGACGATACACAGCTTTACATCAGGACTGGAGCATCCTCATCTTCCACCTTGTCATCTCCATCTTCACTCACTGCCCTCTCTGCCTGCCTGGAGGCAATTAGGGCATGGATGAATCAGAACTTTCTTCAATTAAACTGCTCCAAGACTGAGGCCATACTGATTGGCACCCCTCACCAGGTACAAACATCTCCTATAACAAGACTTTCCTTTTCTGGACAAGACATCCCCCTCTCCACCTCTGTTACTAATCTTGGAATAAAAATGGACTCCAATCTTACATTTGAAAATCACATTAAGCATCTGTTTAAAACTTGCTTCTTCCATCTTCGAAACATCTCCAGACTTCGCCCATCCCTAACTTTTTCCGATGCTGAGAAGCTCGTCCATGCTTTTGTCTCCTCCAGGCTCGACTACTGCAACTCCCTGTTTATTGGAATCCCTGGCAAAAACCTTCAGAAACTTCAATATATTCAAAACAGTGCAGCAAGGATCTTGTTGAGAGTTCGTAAATTTGAACATATTACGCCCATTCTCCATAACCTTCATTGGCTTCCTGTCGCCTACAGAATTCAGTACAAAACTGCTCTCATTACACATCAATGCTTACACGGAACTTCACCAGATTATCTGAAGGATATTCTTATTCCATACTCATCCACCCGTTCGCTGCGGTCACAGAACAGCAATCTCCTTCACATTCCGAGAACCAAATTAAGGACCATGGGAGACCGGGCTTTCAGTGTGGCTGCCCCCTGCCTGTGGAACTCTCTTCCTGACTGTCTAAGAGCCCCACAGTCTGTGGTTGACTTTAAGAGCGGCTTGAAGACCTTTCTTTTCGACCAAGCATACTCTACCTCCTCATGATTCTACTTTTGATCTTAGCTGATATTGTTATTGATTTTAATTGTTTTATTATTTGTTTTATTGTCATTTAATTCTGTTGCTCCTTGTAGCACTTTGAGATTTTCATTAATGAAAAGTGCGTTATAAATTGAATTCATTATTATTATTATTATTATTAAAACTAGTAATTTTTTGTTGTGGTTATAAGATCCTATAAAATTCATTTTATGCCAGTTTTGGTCAAAGCTTGAAAGAGCCGCTTTGGAGGGACCAAAGAGATGCATGTGGCTCCAGAGCCGCAGGTTGCAGACCCCTGGGGTAGGGAGATGTTGGTGAAGGAAGCCGGATAGGGTAATAGTTTTAAATGCATTAACCCATTTAAGCCCAAATTTTTTTCAGAGTTGAAAGGCATATCATTTTATCAGTTGGGTCCTTCTGAATCATGTTATGTATTTATTTTCATCATTCTTTATTTTGATTTGAAGAAAATGGCAATTTTATGACTGGCAACAATTGTTGCCAGTAGTCACACAGCTTGTCACTAGGTCAACTGTCACCTGTTCATAACAGAGAACTAATAATAATATAAAAAATAATAATGTAGTCAGAATAAATAATAACAATAAGTTGGAGCCTCAGGTTCCTCCTGTATAAAATTCCAAACAACAAACAATTTGAACATTTTTTTATTCCTAATTTATTCATCTGTAGACTCGAATTTTGTAACTTTGTAATCAAAACTTCAACGAACAGTGTTTTTTTTCTTATAACCTCTAATAACACACACACACACATATTTATATATACATATATATATATATATATATATATATATATATATATATATATAT